>JAPCYS010003648.1:0-45955 GCA_028641055.1 Alopecurus myosuroides
AACGTGCGTGAACCTATAGGGTCACACACTTAAGGCAGAAGAAGCAGAATTCGGATTGGATCTGAAATGGGCTGGAAATGGACTCCAGAGTGGGTTGTTTAGTGGTAGCCCATTATGGGGACGTCTATATAAAGGAGAGGAGGCTGTGTGTTTTAGGGTTGCTAATTCCGCACCACATTCCACCGCAGCCACCGTCTCTCCACGCCCCTGCCGCCCGTGCGGACCTAGTAGTCTGGCGAGCGGTGCTTCCACGCCGCACGTGTGGATACCGTTAGAGGTGCGGCATCTGTAGCACTTGGACGAGCTGCCAAGAGGAGCTGTTCGTGGGAGCGACAGGATCCGGAGGATTCGTACGACTACCCTGCCCCGACCCACTTCACCGAGATCGGCACAGCGCGTCTAGTGGTAATTTTGTGATCTATATCTTGCAGCAGATCTTGGTTGACGCGGTAGAAATTTTGATTTGCGCTAGTGTAGCCTACCCCGTTTTCCATCACATATTTCAATCCGAGTCTTTATATTAGAGCTTAAATCTGCAAAGTTTAACATGGTCAATTATAACAATTTCTTTGCAATCATTGATAACTTTCAAAGTGCTATTCAAACAGATAAAATATTTGTGCTAAACAAGGAAGAATAACGAACATGATTGAGTAAATCAACATATAGATGGATGAGTCACAACAACTCAAATGCTTGCTTAAGAGCGAAAGAAATAGGTTTACTGACTAAACATAAAAGTAGAAGAAAGACCCTTCGTAGAGGGAAGCATGGATCACTCATGTGCTAGAGCTTTTATTTTAATAAACAGAGGCATAAAATGTTTGACACTCCTCCCAACCATCTTACGCAAACCATGGCTAACTGAATCCTCGGGTCCCTTCCAACAATCACATACCGTGGAGGAGTGTCTAATTTTTAGAGAGGTGTGTATGTGTATGTCAACGAATGGCAAACAGAAAATACAGTACATCACAAGCCGACTAGACTTCACAAGAGCTGCTCCCATTGAAGGACGCAAATGGTGTAGAAGGTCATCCTTCTTTCTCTTTTGTTTACACAATTATGCTTTGACTGATAAATCAGAGGCAAAATAGTGAAGATAATTTATTGTATTAGTTTGGGGTTGGGCTGCCCGCTGCCAGCTCTTCTAGCATTTGGATAAGCGGATGAAGCCACTAGCCCAGGTGTGTAAAGTACAATCAACAAGTGAGATAAAGATTCTCTATTTGCGTCCTCATGAGCTAAATCAGGAACACAAAACATGAATAATTTTGAAGGTTTTAAAGGTAGCACACAAGCAGTTTACTTGGAGTGGCGGTTAAATACCACATATAGGTAAGTATGGTGGACACAAATGGCATGGTTTTGGGTTCATTGTTTGGATGCACGAGAATCCTTCCCTCTCCGTACAGGTTTTTTGCTAGCAAGGTTGGGTAGCAAGTATAAGAGTTAAGGGAAAACAAACAGCCATATATATGATAAAACCAATCATGCAATCTTCCTTGAGAAGTACAAACAATCTTAGTTGAGAATACTAAGCTTATGGGCTAGAAAGAAAGATGATGGAACAATATATATACATGAAGACTCCCTCTTTTGTACTTATGTCTCAAACTATTGTTGCTACTAACCAATGCTAAGTTTGCCAAAACCAACTAGATTAACTTGATGCTCCAATATTGATACGAATACTAATAATAAGATCAACTAAATAACAGAAATTGCAAGATAAAATAAAGTGTAGAAGATGATGAAACTTCTCATTAATATTTCATTACGACAACTCAAACCAAAGGATACTCTACAAAAAAGGTAAAATGGTGAAAGATAGAGATGTGATACCGCGGAACTCCCCCAAGCTTCGAACAAGCCAAGAGAATGCCAATACACATGACAAATTAATTCTTCGGTGGTGGTGGTGAGTCCTTCTCAATAAGATTATCAATGGATTTCTTCAAATCTTCAATTGCGAACATAAGCATACGAATCACCTCCGTATTGTGCTCAATTTGGTTTGCGTGCTTGCTATACGGTGAATTCCATCCATAAAGATCTTTCTTCCTCACTTCCTTGGGTCGAGAGCTTCCTTCACCTGGGGTTGGTGTCCTTGAAGCTAAATAGTGATGTGGGGCTTTCCCTCTAGTGCTCATCCTCGCCATTTTCCTGAAAGGCTTTGCAACCACTCCAATGCTTGCGATGGTGACGCGTGGATGCACTCGTGAGTCTTCTTCTACATCCCCTTCGGCTCAATCTCCTCCTTCGTCTTCCGGTCTTGGAGATCATCTTCCTTCGGGCCATTCCCCTTGCTGTTGTTGGTGGAGACCATGGTGCTTCTAAACTGAAAACAACTCCTGGCAGAAACAGGTCAAAACAGAAACACGATGAGAAAACGATATACGGAGCTCGGGGGGTCCGGGGGATTATCTATCAAAAATATGCGTGACGAAAGAAAAGTCCAGGTCGAAAACGAGTCAGAGAGGGGGTCCGGGGTGCCCAAACCATAGCCAGGCGCGGCCAAGAGTGGGCCCACGCCCAGGCATGGTATGGTGCCCCCGAGCACCGTCTCCAACTCCTCTTTGGCCCGATATTTTTCATATTTTCCAAAAATCAATAATTTATAACTTAAAAGGTATTTCGCGAACTTTTTCTTAACAGAACTATTACCTATTTGAAGACGGACTCTGCAGATTCCGGAATCTTCTCTCTAATGAATTTCTCCAGAGTCATTACTTGACTAACATCAACATCTTCATCATAAGAATCCCCAAAAATATAATGTTTGAGTCTTTGCCAATTTGCCACTTGCGTAGTGTTATCATTGAGGGAAGCAATTTTAATTGCACCCGAATGATACACTTCTTCAATAATATAAGGTCCTTCCCATCTGGAGAGTAATTTGCCTGCAAAAAATCTGAGACGAGACCGATACAATAGAACTTTCTCACCAACATGAAACTCTCTTTTAAAGATCCTTTTATCATGCCATTGTTTAACTTTCTCCTTAAAGAGTTTAGCATTTTCATAAGCTTCACATCTCCATTCATCTAAATGATTGAAATCAAGCATTCTTTTCATACCAGCAAGTTTAAAATCTTTATTTAGTTGTTTCACTGCCCAATAAGCTTTGTGTGGTAATTCTAAAGGCAAGTGACAAGCTTTTCCATAAACCATTTTATAAGGGGACATACCCATAGGATTTTTATAAGTAGTTCTATAAGCCCATAAAGCATCATTGAACTTATCAGACCAATTCTTCCTAGATTTGTTAACAGTCTTTTGCAAGATAGATTTAATTTCTTTATTTGATAATTCTACTTGTCCACTAGTTTGAGGATGATAAGCTGAATTAATTCGATGATTAACATCATATTTAGCAAGGGTTTTTCTAAAACCACCATGTATAAAGTGAGAACTTCCATCAGTCATAAGATATCTAGGAACACCAAACCTAGGGAAAATAACATCTTTAAGCATTTTTAACGAGGTTTCTCCATCGGTACTTTTATTAGGTATAGGTTCTACCCATTTAGTAACATAATCAACAGCAACACGAATATGTGTATAACCATTTTAAGGAGGAAAAAGACCCATAAAGTCAAACCCCCAACAATGAAAAGGTTCAATAGTAAGAGAATAACTCGTAGGCATTTCATTACGTCTAGAAATATTACAAACTCTTTGACATTCATCACAAGACAAATAAATTTACGTGCATCTTTAAACAGAGTAGGCCAATAGAAACTTGATTGTAGAACCTGGTTCTATCTCCAGCGCGGTGTCCTCCATAAGCACTACCATGGCACTTCCACAATATTTGTCCTTGTTCATGATCTGGAACACATCTTCTCATAATACCATCCACTCATTTATATAAGTGTGGGTCATCCCAAAAATAAAGCCTCAAATCATAGAAGTTTTTTCTTATTTGTTGAGCTGTAAATGTTGGAGGAAACTACTTGGAAACAATAAAGTTAGCATAATCAACATACCATGGACTATCGTGGGATTTTACTTTTATTCCAGCTAGTTGTTCATTTGGAAAACTATCATTAACAGGAATAGGATCAAAAACAATGTTTTCCAATCTAGACAAGTTATCAACAACAGGATTTTCAGCACCCTTTCTATCCACAATATGCAAATAACACTCTTGTAAAGGCAACACCCATCTAATAAGCCTAGGCTTGGCATCTTGCTTTTCCATAAGGTATCTAATAGCAGCATGACCAGTATGAATAGTAACCTTTGAATCAACAATATAAGGTCTAAACTTATCACATGCAAAAACTACAGCTAAGAAGTCTTTTTCAGTAGTAGCATAATTCTTTTGAGCATCATCAAGAGTCTTAATAGCATAATGAATAACATTCAATTTCTTATCTATTCGCTGTCCAAGAACAACACCAACAACAAAATCACCAGCATCACACATAATTTCAAAAGCTAATGTCCAATCGGGTGGTTGAACAATGCGAGCAGTAGTTAAAGCCTTCTTTAAAGTTTAAAAAGCTTCCTTGCAATCATCATAAAAAATAAAATGTAGATCTTTTTGAAGAAGATTAGTAGGAGGTTTTGATATTTGAGAGAAATCTTTAATAAACCTCCTATAAAAACCAGCATGACCAAGAACACTATGATACCTTTAACATCCCTAGGACGGGGCATTTTCTCTATTGCTTCCACTTTAGCTCTATCAACTACAATACCTCTTTCAGAAATTTTATGTCTAAGAACAATTCCTTCATTAACCATAAAGTGGCATTTCTCCCAATTAAGAACTAGATTAGGATCTTCACATCTCTGCAAAACTTTATCAAGGTTGTACAAACAATTATCAAAAGAAGTTCCATAGACGGAGAAATCGTCCATCAATACTTGCACAATCTCTTCACAAAACAATGAAAAATAGCAGACATGCATCTTTGAAATGTAGCAGGAGCATTGCATAAACCAAAAGGCATACGTCTATAAGCATAAGTTCCATAAATACAAGTAAAAGTTGTTTTCTCTTGATCTTGCTTCCTAACAACAATTTGAGAAAACCTAGAATAACCATCAAGAAAGCAAAAAAATGAGTTTTCTTAGACAACCTCTCTAGCATTTGATCAATAAAGGGTAAAGGATAATGATCTTTCTTAGTTACTTTATTAACCTTTCTAAAATCAATGCATATTCTGTAACCAACTACTACTCTTTGTGGAATAAGCTCATTATTTTCGTTAGGAACAACAGTCATTCCTCCCTTCTTAGGGACACAATGCACAAGGCTTACCCATTTACTATCAGCAACAGGAAAAATAATACAAGCATCAAGAAGTTTTAATACCTCATTTCTTACCACTTCCTTCATCTTAGGAATCAAACGGCGTTGATGTTCAACAACTGGCTTTGCATCAGGTTCAATATTGATAGCATGCTGACATATGGTGGGAGAAATCCTCTTCAAATCCTCTAGAGTATAACCAATAGCTCCACGATGTTTCTTTAAAATTCCCAATAATCTTTCCTCTTCTTCACGTGAAAGTTTAGCACTAATAATAACATGATATATTTTATTATCATCAATATAAGAAAATTTAAGATCATCAGGCAAATGGTTTTAATCAAACACAGGATCCTCCTTGGGTGGCAATGTGGTACCCAGGTCTTCCACGGGTAAATTATGTTTCAGTATCACCGGTTGATGAAGAAGAATATCATCAATCTCATTTCTCTCTTTCATAAAGACCTCACTTTTATGATCCTCCATATATTTCTTCAAAGCATTGTTAGGAGCAAGAGCAATAGAACCAAGTTGTTCAACTTTAAAATTCTTATCAGGTAATTTAGATTCGTAAGGTGCTCTAGCAAACTCATAAAATTTTCCATCAAATTTAGTCAATATCTTCTCTCGCTTACAATCTATAATAGCACCACAAGTGTTCAAGAAAGGTCTACCAAAAATAATAGTACATGTTTTACTAGCATCCTTACCAAGTACTTGAAAATCAGTGGGATATTTAGGTCTACCACATAAAACTTCCACATCCCTAACAATACCAATCGGAAAGACAATTTCTCTATTAGCATGCTGAATAGCCACATCAATATCCCCAAGCTCACAGGAACCAATTTAATGCATAATTTCTTTATAAAGATCATAAGGTATAGCATTAGAACTAGCACCAATATCACATAAACCATAATAGCAATGATCACCAATTAACAGAAAGCATAGGAACACTATTTTTCTTAGGTCTATGAGGATGGGAAACAATATTTGAGGCATCCTCACTACCAAATTCCGCGCGATCAGCGACGTCTCAATAACGTTCCGGATGGGCTCCAAACCGTCGCTAAGGGCAATCCGCGACGGTTTGCGCGACAGAATGAAAACGTATCAGATCGACTGTCACGGACGATTTCGCGACGTTTATATGAACACTAAACCGTTAAGGCTATCCGCAACGTACAACAAATCATCGCCACCAGTTGGGCCGTCCGGACTAGGCCCAATAAGCATTGGCGTTTTTTTTCGTCGCTATGAGGCGACACGTGGCAAACGAGTTTCTAACGGCTGTTATCGTAATCAGCTGACGTGGCTAAACTTTTAGTCACCATAAGCAAAACATGGGAGCGTTTTTTTACGTCACCAGTCTTGACCAATGAGGCAAAACCATGTGGACCAATCGAAATACGCCACACGGAAGAAAAATGGTGCCACGTTGCCTTCTTCTGGGACGAAATCTGTTCGTCCCGGGCTACCCAGCGACGTTTTTTCCCTTCACGAGTCTCTACTAATCAGGCGAAAGCATGTGGACCAGTCAAAATACCCCACATAGAAACAAAATAGCGCCACGTCGCCTTCTTCTGGGACGAAATCTGCTCGTCGCGCTCGTGGCACGTGCACCAACCAAATTGTGCCACGCAACGTCTTTTCCGTGACGTTTTTTTCGTCTCGGATTTGGGTGATGTCATCAAACGTGCCGGGGACGTTATTTGTACGACGTCTAATCGCCCACTCATAGTAGGCCACGTGGGCTTGACATACATCGCCACGTGTAGGTATTTGCCTTGACGGAATTTTACGTTACGTTACTATGATGTCGGTTTTGGTGCTATTTGGGTGGTTACATCATCGTTATAATTGCCAATTGCACACAGTCAGAAAAGAAACCACATAACATGCATCAAATACTTAGTTTTTCTCACAGAATATCGAACCAACATACAGAACCACAGTTTCAAGGACCACGCATCTGCTCAGCCAACATCTCAAGTAGGGCAACTCCTTCTAGTTGAGATTTCTTTAGCGCAGCTTGTTGCTTCCGAATGTCTTCCATATCAACTACAAACTTCAGCCTCAGTTGCTCGGAATCTGCTTTCTCCATCCTCATATCAGCAATTGTTCTGCTCACATTCACATCAAGCTATGGTTCAGGCTCAGACTGTGAAAGACATGATTCCACACGGGGCTTCTTTGAGGAAGTATGCTTTCCACTCTTCAGCATGCCAACTTCACTATCATACTCGTCCTCAACCTCTAAAGCAGATCGAGACATCACCCTTTTCTTGCTTGCCTATCAAGCATGCAAAAAAATAGATGAAAATAACAGATGACAAGAATGTACAGAACATAGATGAAACTAGCAGATGACAAGCATGTACAAAAAATTGATGAAAACTAGCAGATTATAGTCAAACAACGGTGTGTGTCATGAACTAGCAGATGAGAAGCATAGATGAAATAGCAGGTGTCAAGCATGTGAGGAAGATAGATGAAAATAGCAGATGACAAGCATGTATAAAAAATGATGAAAACTAGCAGATTATAGTCAAACAACAGCGTGTGTCATGAACTAGCAGATGAGAAGCATAGATGAAACAGAAGGTGTCAAGCATGTGAGGAAGGTAGATGAAAATAGCAGATGACAAGCATGTACAAAAAATTGATGAAAACTAGCAGATTATAGTCAAACAACGGTGTGTGTCATGAACTAGCTCATGAGAAGCATAGATGAAACAACATGTGTCAAGCATGTGAGGAAGATAGATGAAAATAGCAGATGACAAGAATGTACAAAAAATTGATGAAAACTAGCATATCATAATCAACCAATTGTGTGTGTAATGAACTAGCAGATGAGAATCATAGATGGAATAGCAGGTGTCAAGCATGTGAGGAAGATAGATGGAAACCATGTTGAAATTACAACGACAGCCTTAATTACTATAAGTGGGTTTCACGGCCTTAATTAGGTTGCCAAAAATTCTTATAGTATGGAGGAAGTAGTAGAAAATATATGGCGCCACATTGATCAAACAGTTCAACACAAGATAAGAAAGCTGCACCCTAGTTGTTGCGATAACATGAAAGAATGTTGAACTACCGGGTTAGGGAATAACCTGCAACTCATTGTCCGCGCTGGATTGTGATTGATATGACACGACTCCTTCAGTGGCATCTGATTCCTATTCAACATCATACACATGCATGTACTGAGATCCAGAGTCTTGCTTCTTGGTCTTTGGGGGGGGGTACAGTAGGGCATGAAAGAAAACTTGCTGGCTTTACGCCCAGTTCTTGCATCTTTTCATTGTTTGCCATGATAGTTCTGGCACGCTCTTCTTCAATGGGGTGTAGTGGCGATCCTAACATGAATAACGAACTAAAAGTAAAGTACAAATATAGCACTTCATAAGAACCTAATACAACATAAATAATTAAGGCACTCATCTTGTAAGAACAGTCCAGTGCAAGTAATATAAATTGTGATCCTAACTAAGACTGATAGGATCACAAGGAAAGTGACATTAAACCTAATACGTAGTATACAAGCTAGACTGCTACAAACGAGCAAAGTTTTACCAAGCAAGAAGGGCCCCCTTCCTATTTCCGTTACAAGAAACCGTTTAGAGAGATTTATTGCATCAAACATTAGTAGTATAATTAGGATAATAATGAAGCATCGAACATACGATTAAACAGACAACCAATTTAGAAAGATTAACTGCATCGAACATAAGCAGGATAATAAGGAAGCATCAAACCTACAATTAAATAGACAAAAGCAATTTAGAGTGAATAGTTGCCTGCATCTTTAGGGTCTTCTGTCATGCTACGTTTCTCGCCTTCAATCTTCACTCGTTTCAGCGTGCTTGCAGACATTGACGGTGATGTTGCGGCGAGGTTGGAGATGAGGTGGCAGATCTGGATGTACGACGAGGTCGGTGGCGAGGTGGCTGACAGGCGAACACGGTGTCGAGGTGGCTGGCGGGCGAGCACGGCACGAGGTGGAAGATAACGTACGACGAGGTTGGAGATGATGTGGCAGACAGGCGAGCACAACGGCGAGGTGGCGGATCTGGACGGCGAAAAGTCCGGTGATGTGGCAGATCTGGAGGGTGATCTCCACGGCGACGAGGGAGTTCCGGAAAGCGAGCTATACGGCGAGGTGTGAGACCGGGGGAATAGAGGATCTGTTTTGGGAGGACAAGGGGGAGTGGATATTTCGAAATAGTGGATTTCTCTTTGGCGAGAGAGGGCCGATCGAGGGGATAAGGCAGGGTTTCAGAATGATTACAGAAATGCCCTCTAGGCTCAAGGTTGCTAGTTGTGTGCGGGAGGGCTGAGAAGTAAAATATCCTTGCAAGAAAATATTTGGGCGGGCTTTCCTGGCGCGAATGTTTCGGAGCGACGCAAAATTTTGGCGGAACTGCGGGAAACTTTGCTAGCCGTCCGATGCTGATGGGTGGCTTACAAAAATTGAGCATTTATGCAATTATTTAGTACTAAAAATTGTGAAAAAATCTCGAGAGTATTTTACCTAAAATCCTGGAAAGGGTCAATTATTTCGAATACTATTACATGTTGATTGGTGGCTTGAACTTTGCTAGCCGTTTGATGCTAGTCAACTTTTTTGTCTACACCTATCACCGGTGTCGGAAGGGGGTAGACCACTGTTCTTTTTTGCTTGGTTCTGTTAAGTTAGGCCATAGTTACATGGATAACCCAAATCTAGATCTACTTGTAATAAGATTCCCTCCATTTCGCCTTAAGAAACCATAGCCATGATAGGGGAAAAGACGGAACTGCCATTCTAGCACCTCTACATGAGCCGAAAGGGGGTTGAAAATTGGAACCAATTTCTTGGTTTTGTTAGGTTAGGCATAAGGAACACCCAAGACAATGGTAGCGCCCACCTCTTGGCAAGATTTCCCCAGTTTCGCCAGATCCGGGACTTTCGGGCTCTAAGTAGTCCTCGCACATGCTGAGAGAATCCGACGCCGGTGAAGTGCGCCCTAACACAGAGAGCGAGGGAATCTTCCGCATCCAAGACCCATCACACACTCTAACACACATGGTATGGCATACGCTGGGATTTGGTGGCATTCGGATGATCCGGAACCCCTCTCCGAAGAAACCATAGCCCCGCTGTGAAAAAAGACGAAATTGCCGTTTTGACCCCTCTACGTGAGCCGGAAGGGGATAGAAAAGTGGAACAAATTGCTTGGTTGTGTTAGGTTAGGCTCAATGAACACCCAAGACAGTTGTAGATCCTACCTCTTGCCAAGATTCCCCCAGTTCTGTCAGATCTGGGAGTTTCGGGCTCTAAGTAGTCCTCGAACTCGCTAGAGAGAATCTGATGCCGGTGAATCCCTAACACTGGGAGCGAGGGAATCTTGGGCATCCAAGACCCATGCCACACTATAACACACGTGGTATGACATACCATGGGATTTGGTGGCATTCAAATGATCTTGAGCCCCCTCTCCTGAGAAACCATAGCCCCGATGAGGAAAAAGACGAAATTATCATTTTGGCCCCTCTACATGAGCCGGGAGGGGGTAGCAAAGTGGAACCAATTGCTTGGTTGTGTTAGGTTAGGCCCAAGGAACACCCAAGACAATGTTTGGTCCCACCCAAGTTCCGCCAGTTTCGGGAGTTTCGGGCTAATCCTGGAACAAGCAGAGAGAATATGACGCCGGTGGAGCCCTAAAACAGAGAGCGAGGGAATGTTGGCCATCCAAGACCTATGACACACTCTAACACACATGGTATGGCATAACATGGGGTAGTGGAATTCAGATGATCCGGAGCCCCCTCTTCGGAGAAACCATAGCCCCGATGTGGAAAAAGACGGAACTGCCGTTCTGGTCACTCTATGTGAGACGGAAAGGGGTAGAAAAGTGGGCCCAAGGAACACGCAAGACAATGTTGGGCCCACCTGTTGGCAATATTCCCCGAGTTTTGTCGGGTTCGGGAGTTTCGGGCTCTAAGTAGTCCTTGAGCCCGCTAGAGAGAATCCGACGCCGGTGAAGCCCTAACAGAGAGAGAGAGGGAATCTTGGGAATCCAAGACCCATGACACACTATAACACACATGGTATGGCGTACCTTGGGATTTGGTGGCATTCAGACGATCTAGAGGCCCCTCTCCGGAGAAACCATGGCCCCGCTGGGGGGAAATACAGAATTGTCGTTCTAGCCCCTCTATGTTAGGCGGAAGGGGGTAGCAAAGTGGAACCAACTGCTTGATTGTATTAGGTTGGCCCAAGGAACACCCAAGACAAGGGTAGGGCCCACCTCTTGGCAAGATTCCCGCCATTCCGTGAGATCTGGGAGTTTCGGGCTCTGAGTAGTCCTGGAACCCGTGAAAGAGAATGTGGCGCCGGTGAAGCCATAACACAAAGAGTGAGGCAATATTGGGCATCCAAGACCCATGCCACAATATAACACATATGGTTTGGCATACCCTATGATAGGGTGGGAATTTAGACGCTCGGGAGCCCCGATCCCCGGAGAAACCCTAGGTCTGCTGGAGAAAAAGAAGAAACGGTCGGTCTGGCCCTCTACGTGAGCCGGAAAGGGGTAGGAAAGTGGAACTAATTGCTTGGTTATGTTATTTTAGGCCCAATTAACACCAAATAAAATGGTAGGAACCACCTTTTGGCAAGATTCCCCCTGTTCCGTCAGATCCATATTTTATAACCCATTTCTCGTGTGTTTTAATATGATACTCTTTTATTTTTATTGATTAGGTCTTGTTAGCACGTTTAATGCAACCATTGAGGAAGGTCAAGTCAAAATTCGATAAAGTTCCTCCACTAGGAAAGAATTTTCCGGCTGGTGCAAAAGACATGGTGTCTGTAATACCCCTAGATTTTTAAGACGTATATCTAATATAAGTTTGAGGTGTTGACCAAAGTTTGACTGTTTGATCCATAAGTCCAGTGGAAGATCTGAGACAAAGGTTGAGTTTGTTTCATCACGCTAATCGAAAATGAGTATAAATGTGTCTAAAACAGACGTTGGGTGTTAAGTCTGTTCAGTTTTATTGTTTGACACGATATTATTTTCCGTTCATCTAAGCCATGAGTTCAGCGTTCAATTTGGACATATGCCGCCATCTCCGGTGACTACCGTTGTGAAATTACCGCTATGTCTATTTCAGTCTCCAAAGATGAGTGACACGGGATGTGTCCATTCCAGAGAGTCTCGAGTGTGTGAATACGTATTGTAACCGGATGTTCAGATTTTCCTATTACTACATAATTTTGTGTTAGTTCTCGTGAAACCTTTGGCTCTTATTGTACTTGGCTGAGTATTGTTTACTCACTCTTGGTTCCTTCTTGTTGGTTTTTATGTGGTTTTCAGGTACTCCGAGTAGAGGCATGCATGGGCGGGAGTAGCACACCTACCTACACCTCACTTCACATGCATTACCGAGATAGAAAATCCTCATATTTACATATTGGAGACTTAATGGATTATTAGTCTACCTAGTTTCATTTGGTTATTATGTCTAAGGCCGAGCCTTTGGTTGCTCATTTATTCCTTCGTATACTTGGTGGATGGTTTTGAGAATATTAAATATTGAGCCTAGGATTTTGTGAACAATATATTATCGATATTTGTTCAGTGTATCTAAATTGCATGTCGTGAATGTCCAAAAAATCAAGGGATGTGATGTCCGATTTAATGGTTTTCCTGGACTTGGTGTTTAATTAGCTAGTGTGGTAACATCGCAAGGTAGGTTAGATACTTGGGGTGTTATAGTCTCATTTCTATTTCTCGACTTCAGCAAGGATAAAGTCCATGTCTCGTCACCAATTTCTCATATTAACTTCTCAGAATCTCCTATTTTGAAGGTATTATCTTACTCATTCATTTCCTTTTCCCCATCCAATATTTATCAAATGTACCAAACATACGAAGACATGAGTCATTCATTTTTTTTTTCTGTTTTTGCATTGTCATAGGATTCTAATGGATCTAAAGACGGTGTTAGATTGAATGCCACTCCAAGCAACAATGCCACTATTACCATTATTTCTTCTCCTAAACCGCAGCCTGTAAGAACTTTTACCCTTTTTACTATGCAGTCCATAATTTTTTTTTTTATTTTTCCATATAAATGTTTGATAAAAAAATGCTTTCTAATATCTTTGAGTCTTTCCATTTCTTTAGGTTTTGCAATCACCTGAAGTTGAGATAACTGGATACAGGAGTTCGAGCTTAAAGAAAGTAGAAGGGGGGAGCAAACTCCTAGATGACATGTACAATAGCATGAAAATATACCTAGAAATAAGGAAACCCAGCCATCTTCGAGTAAAAACCAGACTTGTGTCAAAGAGTCAGAATTTATTCATCTGTCGTAGCATGCAGTCGATGAGCGCATCCAAAAATATGAATGCTTCATCCTAAAAAACCTTATGTTTCTCCATTTGCTTCCAAACAGGAGTTTCCATGTCTCAAACTTGGCTATCAAACACTTCTCCACTATTGTAGATCTGGCATACACACTTGGTGTTCAAAAGTATTACCTATTCCCTATATTTTTGTTTCTATGTTTTTATATTTTGTTTTTGTGTTTTCGTTGACACCCAAAAAAAGGCCAAGGTTGTCATATTTTTCATGTGTTTTTTCTTAATCCCTTTTCTCATATATCTGATAGGTCATGTGTTGTTCAGTTCAGCAAGGTTCATTGGAGTTTTATCTCTTTAGGGCAATTATAATAGAGAGAAGGTCTTGTGGATAACTTCCTAATCCCATTGTTTTGTCCAAATTTTTTGAGGATAACCATCCATCCAAGTCTCCGAGGCATCACTTTTTCTCTTTCATTGGTGTAAGTGACATATTGTACATGTTTCTTTAAAATTACTGCACCTTTGTGTTTAGCTTAACTTTATGTTTTTTTTCCTAAAAGGCATCTGATGTTTTTACTCCTTTTTTCGTTGGGTTAAGGAATTTATATTGGAGTACGATAAAGGTGTTCAATTGTAAATGATTTCAAAGGCTTTCCTTAGAGCTGCATTAGCAAGCAAGGGTAAAACCTTGGAATTTCCTGACATGGTAATTAATTTTTTGGTTGAATGTTTTTTTCCTTATTGTTGTTGTCTGATAAAATATCCACCATTTCGCTCTATTTGTAATTTGTCTTTTTACACATTTTTTGTAGTTATTCTTCCCAATAAGTCGCTCATGCCATTGGTTTACTTTCTGCGTTGATTTCAAGTACAAGTTCTTTGTGTTCCTTGATTCCCTATACAACAAAGAAGATGATTTTCATACTTTAGTAAAGAATCTGATTGTAAGTAATGCTTTTAGCATTATTTTTTTATTCGTATAAAATCTTGAATGTCCATCATCAATATAACTCCATTTGCCGCTGGCATTTTTGTTTTTTGTACATAAAAAACTTTGTTAAAGTTTGGAAGATCGTCTTTAGAACTGATGAGAATATGTTTAAGAATTTTGGAATCATTTACCCGCATGTCCCAAAGCAAGATAATGCGTAAGTGTAAAAATATAGCCACCTTCTTTTTGCAAATAATTGATACTAGTTTTTGCACTTTTTTGTTTTTCCCCGTTTTAGAAGTAAAAATTAATTCCTAAAACGGAACTGGTTTTTTGGGTCTGGCAGTGATGATTGTGGCGTTTACACAATGAAGTTCATGGAAATTTTTAAGCCAGATTTGGACATGCGTCCTTTGTTCGGCAAGGAGGATATTTTGCATATCAGAATTCAGTACGCAAACCAGATGTTTTATTTTCAAGGAATGCTGTTGAGAAGTTACTGGTTCTTGATTTCCCATCCAAGGTATTTTTTACTATAAAACCGCCATTCTTATCTCAACCTTTTTATGTTTTTATTAGTTATAATTTTATGCATTTATAACTTTTTTTTGCAGATTTGAGTAGCCAGAATTTTTTTATTTGAATTTTTTTCGCCTGTGCAAAAATGCCAACCTTTTTTACTACATGGAGGTTTGATGAGGCAGTATATAATTTTGAATTATGGGTGTCTGTTTGAAGGATCAGTTAATGATAAAGGGACTCGTTGTTGTCTGCCTTTTAATATGTAGAAACATCATTATATTTGGTGAAGTTCTTATCAGTATTTTTGCAAGCCTTTTTGGCTGAATCCTTTCAATTTCCTTATTGTATATATATATTTACCCCGTATATTTTTTTACTCTAGATTATTTTCTTAGTTTTTCAGTAATATTTTCTTAGTTATTTTGTATTAGTTTCTTAGTTACTTATCTTTAGTTTCTCAGTGTTTTAGGATCTTAGTATCTCATTCCTACTTCCCTCTTTCTATTTCTTCAGGGTTTTTTTCATCTCTGTTTTCGTTCTTATATTTTTATTTTCTTATATCCAGTTTTGAATTCTTCATTTATAGTATCTTAATATCTTATTACTTAGTACCTCGGCTTTTCAGTTCTAGTATCTGAGTTTTTAGTTTTCGATTCTTCAGTAATAGTATCTCAATATCTTATTGCTTATTTCTTTAGTTTTAGTATCTCAATTTCTTATTGCTTATTTCTTCAGCTTCTGATTGCTTATTCGCCAGTCTCGCAGTCTCACTTGAGTCTTTCGTCAATTACTTATTTCCTCATTTTTTCAGTCCTAGTTTATTTTTCTCATTTAATTATCTTCATTTCCTTAGTACCTCAGTTTTTCAATTCTAATATCTCAGTATATCAGTTTTAGGTATTTAGTTTTCGATTCTTTAGTCTTTCAATTTGGTCCATTTTCTTCAATCTTTTGATATGAAGTTTCTCATTCATTTATGTTTCTAATTCCTTAGCTATGCATTCTTTCATAAGATCTATTTGTCATTTCTGAGTCACTAATTCATCGATTTTCATTCTTTCATTATATTCCACTCTCTAATTCATCGGATTTTCCCTTTTTTGATTGACTCTCTGTTTTCTCTATTTTTCTTCAGTATTTCAATACTAAGTTTGTCACTCTTTAGTCTCCCATTCCTCTTTCTGCTCAGTTTCTTTAGTTTCCTAGTGTTGCCACTCTTACTTTTTATTCATTTTTTCAGTTATCTCTTAGTCTCTCATTTATTATTCAGTTTATCTCTTAGTTTTTCATTCATGTATTATCTCATTCTATAATATTTCCTCATTATTTTCTTTTTCAGTTCTTAGTTTCTTTCTCTCTTATGTCTTCTTCTTCTCTCTTTCTCTCTCTTTTTCATTATATTTTAGTTATTTCATTCCGTTTTTCTTTTTGTGTAATCTCTGTTTGACTTGTTTATCTCTTATCTTTTTGCGGGTATGGGGTTAACTCGGTTTACCTTTACCATCAGTATATAGACCCATGAGAGCTAAACTGAAGCACAACATTTGATCCAGGGTATTTCGACTTAGCGAACTGTCTGATTCACATATCTGAAATTGCAAACTACAATGTACAAATGCCAACTTGGATTTTGTACGGCATTTCCCTGAATATGGATGTATTGTTTCCTGTCCATGGAAATTGAGTAGAAACAATCTAATTCACTTCGATTTTCTTGCTTTAATTCAAAAGTTATAGTAGAGATAAAAGTTGAACAATATGATCAGTTATGTGGCACACCATTTAATAGACAAATGGACGCTACCATCTTTGCATTTTGAGAACTAAGTGTGCTTTATCTTAAAAGTGGAAATAGTTGTGTTTGTTGCTCTGTTTTTGGGTGTTCCGCTTGCTTGACAGAAATTATGACCATGAGAAAATGAACTCCTGGTAGATAATTTTTTAGTGTTTGCTTAACAAAGATTAGCCATGCACTTTTCATTCATTTTTAAGATTAGTAACATCACTATTGTACACTATATCTAGTTTTCTACAATTGAAATCAGCTCCATGAATCCTTCAGGAAACCAATGTTTAGGGTAGTTCTTACAGCAGACACCAAATACTGGAAGATCGTAGAATTTGGTGAGCCATAGGAACGATCAAGCCATCCTAAACTTATATCTATAGCCCCAGGTTTTCATGATGTTCAAACTAACCAATACTAGAATATGTAACTGCATGTTACAAATTCTTCATTATATTTCACTAGTCAACGACCCATGCATCCGCACGGGCTAGTAAGTCTCTTAGTTTATATTGTTAGATAAGAACTAGTAGACGTGTACGTGCAACACACGTATCATAAACTATAATCAAAACATCTACTTATTTATTTGGGATCTGTGTTGAATTTTTTCATGTTCCAAGTTTTGATATATGATAATCAATTTAATTCCTTGGCGAGTAAAACGATAGCTTCGTAAAATTTTCATATAAAACGAAAGTCAAGTAATATTCGGGGTTATTTGGAAATGATGATGTACGTATAATAAGGACTCGGGCACAATCAATTATTTTGCTCTTTTGAGCCTAATTCAGTACGGATCTCCAAGAACAACACGGATGGAGTGTGAGCTTATTTTCTTTTTGAAGGATGGAATGTGAGCTTATTTTCTTTTTGAAGGATGGAGTGTGAGGTTATCATACCAAAAGTTGAACATCAACGGAATATTGGCGAACACATTGGAACTCTGAACAAATTGATGAACCAAACTGTCACAACGCACATGAGATTCCAGTCAAGACTTATTTCTTCCGAGCAAGAGTTATTTAGAGACCTAGATTCAGTTTAATCACTTAAACTGACGGTACTTTCTTCAGATAAACCTATATTCAGGTCATTGCCTCCAGATTAGATAAGCCTACAAGGCCATAATATATTATTGTCCAGTTTCAGTGTCAACATAATTATTATTTTGCATTTGCATAATATTTAGGTCATTGCCCCTAGTAGACAAGAGCAGCTAGCGAACAAACGCATGCATCTCTGCTAATCAACAAAAATCCAGTAATTTGGTACAGCGACCAACAGATAAGTCAACAACAA
This sequence comes from Alopecurus myosuroides, assembly GCA_028641055.1. Classification (NCBI taxonomy): domain Eukaryota; kingdom Viridiplantae; phylum Streptophyta; class Magnoliopsida; order Poales; family Poaceae; genus Alopecurus; species Alopecurus myosuroides. Next base: position 18,173 of record JAPCYS010003648.1, read on the forward strand.
CACCTAGCATTTAGATATACAAAACAAGCGTCTTAGCCATGCTAGATACTGTCGTTCAGCGGTCTATTTGACCATACAATCTCCCTGTCTAGTATTCTTGATCCAAGGCTAACACCTTCATGGCTGACATTGAACAACACTTCTTAGATGACAATTTTTTTTATATGGATGTGTTGACGCTTCTAAGGGTTGATTGTGAAGCAAGCGGTTTCCTCAAGGAACATGAGATTACGAACATGTACCTGAAAAGGGGGAAAAGCACACAAAGAATGTACAACACCATACCTTTGATATCCGTATCCTGCGACTAAAGAGGCTTACCTCTCCTAGATATGATCCTTTGGTTTCTTGGGGCAAAGGCTATACAGATAGGTATCGCATTTATTATTTTCTTTTTCCCAGGATCATGCTGTCATTATCTTGTATCCAGCAAATATATGAAAGTCACCATCAAGATTCGAGATTAAATTGAGTTGTTATTTCATACCAGGAGAGCCACGAAACTGCTATAAGATTTCTTACACTCTACGAACAACCAGAAACCATACTCCCAGCGGGCATCACACCTTGAAAATGTGAAAAAATCACATAGACAACCCGAATCTCCTTGAAAAGAGAGCCCACAGACAACCCGAATCTCCTGTTGCACGAGCAATCAACATATATGCCAGTAGATGGTGCACCAAAAAGCACATCACATATGCAATTAACACTGTACCTCTGCAGCCGTAGATTTTAATTTTGCACTAGTCCCGGTTGGTAAGACCCATTTGTCCCGGTTGTGCAACCGGGATGGGCCAGCCGGGACAAATGCACCTCGCCCATTGGTCCCGGTTGCGCCAGGACCCGGGACTGACCACGTGCCGAACCTGGCCAGGGGAGTTAGTCCCGGTTCGTGTTAGGAACCGGGATGAATGCCTCCTCTGAAAAAGCGGCATTTTGGCCACTTTCTCTGCCACGGCAGGATTTTTTCGTTTTTTTTTCTTCCAAATTTCGATTCTGCCTCGCAATCCCTGACCGGCCTCCCCTTCCCCAACCGCGTCCACTGGCCCACGTCTTTAATTAAGCCCACTGGCCACATTTAGGTCAAAGGACCACTGGCCGCGTCTTTAATTAAGCCCACTGGCCACATTCGGTCAAAGGGGCCACTGGCCACATTCGGTCAAAGGGGCCACTGGCCGGCGACCTAGTGGTTGGCTCGCCCGGTCCTTAAAGTAAGACCACAGCTGCGCGCGGTCAAAGGGCCCACTGGCCGCCTTGGCTTCCCGCGCCTCCACTTCCCCGCGCGCGCGTGGCCACGAACGGCACGCCTCGGCTCCCCCGCGCATTCATGGCCGCCTGCAACCGCCGCCACGTTCTCGTCGCCGGTTGGCATGCCAACCCCTCCCGTGTCCTTTTTAAAGGCCCCCCCGCCGCCCGTACACCCCACTCACCCAGGCCGTGTCCCAGCTCCAAGAACCCTAGCCGCCATGTCGCCCCGCCGCTGGTTCAAGCGCCCGAAGAAAGAGCACGAGGCCGGGTCCTCCAGCGGCGCCGGCCAGAGAGGCGCCGGCGTCCCCCCGCCGCCGCAGGAGGCGTTTGGCTTCGGTCCGGGAGGCGTCCGGATCGGGGGGCAGCCGCGCGTCCCCCCACCACCTCCGGCAGCGCGCCCGCCGCCTCGCGCCGCGCCGGGCAAGAGGTCCGCCGCTACGTGCGGAAGGAGGAGGCCGAGTGGCACTGGGAGCACGCCACGCCGGTCTTCTAGCCGGACGTCCACCTCCCGGATGGGTGGCACCTGAACCCGCAGCACATCCCGGTGCCGCCGGCCCCGACCAACGAAGCTGCCCGCGAGGAGATCGACCGCCGGCGCGCGCTCCTGCCGGCCCACCTCCTCCGGGACCGCCCCTACGCGCGGAGCTCCCCATACTGGGCCGTATGGTTCCAGCAGGAGCACGACCAGCGCCGCCGCTCCTACATCCCCACGACCCCGGAGGAGAACGCCCACGACTACCCCGCGCCACCGCCCGGCAGGGAGCCGGAGCTGTGGCTCGAGGAGGACATCCTCGAGGACGAGGAGGACCCCGAGCTCCAGGCCGGCCTGGAGGCCGCCTACGAGGCTTCCCGCCGCACCCTCGTCGAGGATGAGATCAAGCGGTGGGAGCAGGTCCTGGCCAGCGCGGCCGCCGAGGACGCCGCGATGACGCCGCCACAGCCACTGCCCCCCGGCCTGGAGTACGGGATGAGCTGGGCCAGGACCGGCGGCGAATGGGCGCCGGAGGAGCTGCCGCCGCCACCGCCGCATGCGCCCCCGATGCCTCTGCAGCCACCGGCGGGCCCTCTCCAGCTGCCTGCCCACCTGTGGCAGGCGCCCGCCTACCACTGCATCTCCTCCGACGAGGAGAACTAGGCTGGCGCCGGCGCGCCCCCGGCAACCTATATATAGTACCCCCCCCCCCAAAGAAACGGCCGGCCGCCTGTGGCAGCGCCGCCGCCTCCCCAAGCATGTAGAAGGACGGCCAATAGGGCTGTCGCCGTCAAGAAAATCGGCCGGCCGTCTGTGGCCGCGCCGCGTCCCCGATGTAAGCACGGCCCCCGGCCTTTTTAATATATATATGTATTCGATCCCGTCCAAAGCTCGTCCCGAGCCAATCTACGGCCTAGTTCAACCCCGCCGGCGGAACCAGCACCGGCAGGATCTTACTATCCATTCCCGCCGCCGGCAGGGCTTCGCCAAGGCTAGTCCGCTGTCTTGGGTGGTGGCTCGGCCTGGAGAGATGGCCGAGATATTTATACAACTGGGCCTCTAGTCCCGGCCCGTGCCGTCAACCGGGACTAGAGGTATCCCCTTTGGTCCCGGTTGGTACCACGGGCCTGGACCAAAAAGTATTTTGAAATTTGCTGCCACCCTGCGCGCCAAAAATTTGAAAATTCTTTAAGTTTGCACATTAATAACTTCTATAAACTTTCGAATTTGACAAAAAATCCAACATGAAAATTGCTAGAATTTGCATAACTAATTCAAATCCATTTTTCGTTTAATTAAATAATTATTCTAACTATTGAAATTATTAATTATTTTACTATTTGCACATAATTTGAATATAAATATCTTATAATTTTTGTTTTCTCTTGTGATCTTCCGAGTGAGTCCAGAGCATACAAGGTACCTTTTTGACACGGAGAATTTGGGATCTTCGTCTATAACAGAAAAACCATAGTTCTCCTTCGAAGGTTCACTCTGAGCATCCTTTCACATTCTTTTCAAAACATAGTGTGGTGGAATTTCTTTGTTATTTCTGATCTCAAGAACCTTCAGTACCTGGCAACACGGAAGACCTACATTTTCAAACTTCTTGCAGCTACAAATGTATTCTGATGAGTCGAATCTACCAAAATGACCCCGACGCCTGTTTTTGACAGTTATCTCATACTCGGATATGGGTCCAATTTCGCCACAGTTATAGACCACGCAATCCAAGATCAGTTCAAATTCTAATCTAAAAATCTCAAACAGTGCAGAAGTGTATGCATTAGCAGCTTGCCAAAGTAACCACATAGGTGCAACCCTTTGCGTCATTTGAACTCCAAGGTAGTACCGAAGATCTATTTCTGTTTTAGGGATATCTGTCAGGATGGTATCCGTACTATCACTTCGAAGTGTGCCTGCAATATCTGCCTACAGTTATCTCATACTCGGATATGGTTCATAGTTGTCAGCTTTTTACCGGTCAATACAAATTACTGGTCAAACAGAACTATATGATCATGTATTCCACACTTATTAGTACACATCACCAACAGACGAAGGAGAGAGAAACAGAAAAGTGGGTGGGTGTGCCGCTGGTTGGAATAATAATGAAATCAGGCTGGTCATAGTTGTCAGCTTTTTACCGGTCAATACAAAATACTGATCAAACAGAACTATATGATCATGTATTCCACGCTTATTATTACACATCACCAACAGACGGAGGAGAGAGAAAAGAAAAGTGGGTGGGTGTGCCGCTGGTTGGAATAATAATGAAATCAGGATGGTCATAGTTGTCAGCTTTTTACCGGTCAATACAAAATACTGATCAAACAGAACTATATGATCATGTATTCCACGCTTATTATTACACATCACCAACATACGGAGGAGAGAGAAACAGAAAAGTGTTCAAACAGAACTATGATCTAGTCTTCTGAATTCTCCCTTGCTTATGATCGCTTCGGCCGTAACCATGGAGCATCTTCATTATTTAACGGGATGGTGGGGTCAGCTTTCACTGTGAAGGGTGGAATTTCAACAAACTTATTATAATCTTCTGACATGTCTGTCGTGTCCTTGATTCCCACGATGTTTCTTTTCCTTGAGAGAACTATGTGACGCTTCGACTCATCGTATGATGAATTTGTTTGCTTTTTTTTTATTTTTTTTGGTCTGGAGGACATGTCCTTCACATAGAAGACCTGAGCCACATCATTGGCTAGGAAGAATGGTTCGTAATTGTAACCAATATTGTTGAGATCCACTGTTGTCATTCCATAAAGCGGGTCTACCTTTACCCCTTCTCCATTCAAGTTGACCCATTTGCACTTGAACAAAGAGACCTTAAAAGAAGGTCCATAGTCAAGTTCCCATATCTCCTCTATGTAACCATAGTATGTGTCATTTTTTCCATTCTCTTTTGTTGTATCAAAGCGGACACCACTGTTTTGGTTGGTGCTCTTCTTATCTTGGGAGATCGTGTAAAATGTATTCCCATTTATCTCGTACCCTTGAAAACTCCCAATAGTCGAAGATGGTGACCCTGCCAACATGTACAACTGATCTTCAACATTGGTGTCATTTATAAGATGTGTTTGCAACCAACTTCCGAAACTCCCCATGTGTTTGCGTTTAATCCATGAGTCATCCTTCCCCGGGTTTGCGGAGCATACAATATTCTTGTGTTCCTCGAGATACGTAGCCATGAACATAGAATTTTGTAGAACTGTGTAGTGTGCTTTGGTGAAAGAATGCCCGTCCCTGGGTATCATTTTTCTTTCCCAGCGTTCCTTTTCCCTCAGTCTCCCCTCATGCCGCGATTCAGGAACACCAATCGTCTTAAGGTCAGGAATAAAGTCAACACAGAACCCAATGACCTCCTTTGTTCCATAGCCCTTCGAGATGCTTCCTTCTGGCCTAGCACGGTTATGAACATATTTCTTCAAGACTCCCATGAACCTCTCAAAGGGGAACATATTGTGTAGAAATACCGGACCGAGAATATGAATCTCTTCACATAGGTGAACCAGGAGATGAGTCATAATGTTGAAAAAGGATGGTGGGAACACCAACTCAAAACTAAGAAGACACTGGACCACATCCCTCTGTAATCTTGTCAGAATTTCTGGATCGATTACCTTCTGAGATATTGCGTTCATGAATGCACATAGCTTCACAATGGGTACTCGAACATTTTCCGGTAGAAGCCCCCTCAATGCAATCGGAAGCAACTGTGTCATAATCACGTGGCAGTCATGAGACTTCAGGTTTTGGAATTTTTTCTCTGCCATGTTTATTATCCCCTTTATATTCGACGAGAAGCCAGACGTAACCTTGATACTGTAAAGGACTTCAAAGAATATTTCCTTCTCTGCTTTAGTAAGAGCATAGCTGCTTAAGTAATGGCGCCCTGTATCTGTGTGCTTGTTGCTTGAGTCTTTCATACGTTGCTGGTCCTCCCGTGCTTCTGGCGTATCTTTTGACTTCCCATACACGCCCAGGAAGGAGAGCAGATTGACACAGAGATTCTTTGTCACGTGCATCACGTCGATCGAAGACCGGACCTCTAAAACTTTCCAATAGGGTAGCTCCCAAAATATAGATTTCTTCTTCCACATGGGTGCGCGCTTATCAGGGCCGTACGGAACTGGTTGGCTGCCAGCAGCCTTACCAAAGATTACTTCTAGGTCCTTGACCATATCAAATATATCATTACCACTATGGAGCTCAGGCTTCTTCCGGTTATCTGCCTCACCTCTGAAATGCTTCCCTCCTTTCTTTCTTACGGGATGCTTGATCGGAAGAAATCTACGATGCCCCAGATATACAACCTTTTTACATTTATCCAAAAAAACACTGTCAGTCTTATCTAAACAGTGTGTGCATGCATTGTATCCCTTGTTTGTATGTCCGGAAATGTTACTAAGAGCAGGCCAATCATTGATGGTTACGAAAAGCAACGCCCGTAGGTCAAATGGCTTTTGTTCGTTCTCATCCCACACGCGTACACCTGGTTTGCCCCACAATGGTAAGAGTTCTTCCACTAATGGCCTTAGATACACATCATTGTCGTTGCCAGGTTGCCTTGGGCCTTGGATGAGAACTGTCATCATAATGAACTTGCGCTTCATGCACAACCAAGGAGGAAGGTTGTACATACATAGAGTTATAGGCCAGGTGCTATGACTGGAGCTCTGCTCCCCAAAAGGATTAAATCCATCTGTACTTAGACCAAACCATAAGTTTCTTGCCTCTCCTGTAAAGTCTGGGAAGTCTCTCTCGATCTTTCTCCACTGCGATCCATCAGCGGGGTGCCTCAACTTTCCGTCTTTCTTACGGTCTTCTTTGTGCCATCGCAACAACCTAGCATGCTCTTTGTTTCTGAACAGACGTTTCAACCGTGGTATTATAGGAGCATACCACATCACCTTAGCAGGAACCCTCTTACGGGGGGGGGGGGGCTCGCCGTCAACATCACCAGGGTCATCTGCTCTGATCTTATACCACAGTGTAGTGCATACCGGACATTCATCCAAATTCTCGTACTTCTCACCGCGGTAGAGGATGCAGTCATTAATGCATGCATGTATCTTCTGCACATCTAATCCTAGAGGGCAGAGAGCTTTCTTTGCTTCATACGTACTCTCAGGCAATTCGTTATCCTTTGGAAGTTTTGGCTTCATTAGTAGAAGTAAACTCTCAAATGCCTTGTCAGTCACACTGTTCTGTGCCTTCCATTTCAGCAACTCCAGTGTGGTACCGAGCTTTGTGCTACCATCTTCGCAATTTGGGTACAACAATTTTTTGTGATCCTGTAACATGTTGTCCAGCTTCAACCTCTCCAATATTTTTTCACAGTCTTCCCTGGCATCAACAATAACTCGGCCAAGATCATCATCGGGCTCTTTTGATGCCTGTTCTTGATCACCTCCTTCTTCTGCATTCTCTTCCATTGCAGTATCGTCGTATTCAGGGAACAAAGGATCTTCTTCTTCTTCTTCACCGCCTTCCATCACAACCCCTCTTTCTCCATGCTTCGTCCAACAATTATAGCTGGGCATGAAACCTCTCCGAAGTAGATGGCCGTGAAGGATTCTTTCGGAAGAGTGCTTTCTGACGTTCCGACAATCAACACATGGGCAACACATGAAGCCATTATCTTTGTTCGCCTGAGCTATTGCAAGAAATGCATTCAGGCCTGCCATATACTCGGAAGTGCGTTGGTCACCGTACATCCATCACTGCCGTGCATCCATCTGCATCGTATAATTAAGTTTATCAAAATACATTACAATAACATATTAATACAGAAATGACCACAGTACATCGACAAATACTACTTTTTTATGTATCAGTTACAGATGAAAAAGATAAGTTTGTTAACCTCGGTCGAAGATACAATTTTCAGTGAGCTTATGTGTGGCTCGGGAATTTCGTCGAACACCTCGTGTGCATAGTAAAATAAAACACACTAACACCCACCTCTCTCACACCTCCAAGCAAAAAAAAAGATGGAAGGGGGGGGGGGGCTGGGGCAGTATATATAGGGGAAGGGGGACATTGGTCCCGGTTCGTGGCCTGAACCGGGACAAATTCTCATTCGCATGCCACGTGGCCTGTGGGTAGACATTGGTCCCGGTCCCTGGCACGAACCGGGACCAATATCTCCCAACGAACCGGGACCAATGCCCCCAGGCGATTTCTGCTGCCCCGGGCACACAAACCGGGACCAATGCATAGCATATGTCCCGGATCTAGTTGCAACCGGCACTGGTAGAAAATAGGCCTTCAGTCCCGGTTCGCAAAGGCCATTAGTCCCGGCCGCGCAACCGGGACTAAATATGCGCGACTAAAGACCCCCCTATAGTCGCGCCACTTACGGACCGGGACTAAAGCCCGTCCACGTGGGCGCCAGGAGTCCGTCGGGGCGGAGGACCTTTAGTCCCGGTTCTCGTGGCTAACCGGGACTGAAGGCCTCCTCCGCAGGTTTAGGGTTTTAGCCCCCCTAAACCTGGTTTCTTTTTAATTTGTTTTGTTTTATTTCTTTTATATTTTATTTTGTGTTTTATTTTAATTTTGATGAAGTTGTAGTACACATATATATTGTACGCTACTATATACATGCATATATGAAATTTCAAACAAGAAGAATTCAATAGGAATATATAATATATATTCAATCTCGGGTGACCATATACAACTTTGAACAAGTTTCCATACACAATTACGATGGATATACACAACTTCGAACAAGTTTCAATCTAGGAGATGCATAAGGAAAAATCCTGCTAAGTCGTCTTGAATTGGTCTTCGTCGGACGTATAGTGTTCTCCTTTAGGATCGATGACATGCCTAAGGAAAAATACTACTATTTCCTCTTGAATTGGTCGGAAGCGAGCTTCTGGACTAAGCGTCCTCTGCAAGTTATTGAGACTCTTCCGCGTGCTCTCCGACTTCTTCTTCTCAGAGGTTTCTTTCCGTATGTTCTCATAAACATAGTATCCACATAGATTGGTCCCCGGTGGCTGCTTATCCACACGAAGTAAATTTTTAAATTCTAGCTGATGTTTGAATTGACCGACAATTTCTTTTGAGAACCGTTTCCAAACTCTACAGTGCAAAGAAAATTAAATGAACAAGGGAGTTATTAGCTACTGCATATTAGGAAATGAACAAAAGAGACCGATCGATATAGAGCGCAAATGATTGAAAATAATTACCTTTTCAGCATTTTTCTCATGTCCAAAGCTTTGGATCTGAATCCATAGAGTCCATGATAAAAACCGTGGAGGTGTGAAGTTCAATTTTTAGCAGCATCCAGTGGAACCTGCGGACACGTTACATGCACAGTCATGCATAATTTATCGATTAGACATACCATGCATGGAGTAAACAAAAGAGAATGGGCACAAGAGAGAAACACTCACCCAAAATGGTAAGGAAATAGAATATGACTTTTGAGTTGATGCTTTCTAAGAAAATTGTACAAGTCTTTCTCCACGTCTAGGGGGTGATATTGTAACACATGTCCATTAATGATTTGTGGGTCAATGAACCCAACATCATGGATGTGTCTTATTTTGCATTCCCAAATCTTCGATCTACATAATAGCGTACGCAACAATATAGTTAGGACAATATATATATATAGTGCAGGCAATGAAGAACGAGATGAGGTAGAAATAAATCACTTACAGAACGTAGCAACTCAGGATAGATTTGTCGAGCTCGCGCAGATTGAACAACTGAAACAATTCACTCATCTCAACTGCTACAGAGTACTTTTTGGTGCGATGCTCCTCTGTAACATCCACATGAACATATTCTTTGTCGGACCATGATATGAAATTTTTGTACCAACGTAGCAGATTTTCCATTAGTGGTGGTAGACTCTTTTCTTGCGCAGGCTCGACGAGAGGCCCATGCTTCACATATTGTAATGCTACCTCAGCCATTGGCGCATCGTCCAGGCCTAACAAGGCACGAAGAGACAAACCCATCTCGGACGCATTTTTCATGGCAGTAGCTACAGTCAATCCCATTGCTGCCGCAGCTGCTCTGACCTCGGGGTCCTGTTCCGGACTGGCTTTCACTATGAGCGGGGGGATAGATTGTTTAGTCTGCATCCCGAACTGGTCAACTTGTTTCCCGCTTTTTTTCCTTTCTTCTTTCTCCTCCATCAATATTTCTGCTTGCCTACGAAGTTCACTTTCATAGTCTTTAGGCAAATTCTTCTCGGCTTGGGACGGTGTCGACAAAAAACCCGTAGCCCACATCTGTACTGGCGGAGGGTATACTTCCTTGGGCTTAGGCTCCCTTAGCGCCTTCTTATCGGCCTTCCATTTCTCATAGTCAGCCTTCGCGGCCAATTTGGTTTCAACATCACTAAGTTCCCAAGCCCTTGGGGGATAGGCTTCAGTGATGGCTCCGGTACCCGTGTGGTCTTAGGTACATAAGCCTCCGGGTTAATAGTCCAAGAGCGGGTTTCCTTATTGTCCGCCTGCTTCTGTTTCTTCGCCGGAGGAGGAATGGGGGGCGACGGCTGCTTATCCGCCGGAGGAGGAATGGGGGGCGACGACTGCTTATCCGCCGGAGGAGGAATGGGGGGCGACGACTGCTTATCCGCCGGAGGAGGATTGGGGGGCGGCGGCTGCTTATCCGCCGGAGGAGGATTGGTGGGCGACGCCTGCTTACCCGCCGGAGATTGTGGATCGGGGGACGGCGTCGAATGGCGTGAAGGAGGCGTAGGTGAACCAGCACCACGACCACCACCACCACCTGCACCATCGGAGGGGGGTAGACTTGTTAGCCTTGGCGTCTCGCCTGGAAACACTATGTACTTTTTCCATAGAATGAACTGGCGCTTGACATCTCCAAGTCTTCTCTCCCCTTCGGGTGTAGCTATGTCAATCTCCAGGTCCTCAAACACTTGGACTATGTCTTCCACCGTGACACGAGCATAGCCATATGGAATGGGGTTGTTGTGGTGGAGTGCTCCAGGTGTATAGGGTAAAGCACTGCCGGTAGCTACCTTCGTGGAAATGTTCCCCACGGGATAATGCAGATCACATTCTTTCATCTCCTTTACATCATCCACGGGGTAGTGAGGCTCCGGTGCACGACTCTCGATCATCGGTGCATTAGCACCTGCAGGCGGGGCCTCCGTGGAAGCCACGCTGCTTCTCCGCTGATGCTAGCTTCCGAGATCCGTTGCATGATCTTCATATGGCCCTGCAGCCGCCGATGTTTCTTTCACAAGTATTCCCTGCACGGTCTGCTTCAACTCACTAACTTCCGATGCAAGCTTCACCAGAAGATCTGCAGCCTGGTCCGTCTTTCTCTTACGGCTTCTGTAACAGTACGGGTCATTCTCCTGGGAAAACCCTACTTTCCACGGCATTCTGCCTTTGCCTCGTATATGTCCTCCGTGTTCAGGATTCCCGAGGGCATGGGTCAGTGCGTCTCTCTCTCTGTTGAACGTGATCAAGCCCCGTTGAGCTTTGGCCATTGCGTCAATAAGGGCTTGGGTGGGAGCAAACGTTTTCTGCCGATGAACACACGCCCCTGTCTCCGGGTCTAGCGATCCCCCATGCCCGTACCACCACATTTTGGCTCTTTCGTCCCATCCCTCTGTACCTAGAGGGATTCCTCATGCCGTCAGGCCGTCCTCCATCTTCTGCCACTTAGGCGCCGAAACGCGGTATCCTCCTAGCCCCATAACATGATGGTACTGTTTCTTATCCGCATTAACCTTATTTTTTCTTGATATTTCCTTGAAATGCTCCGATTTCTTCTGCGTCACAAATTCTGGCCAATCAGCTCTCAGTTTCTCATGTTGTCCAGTGAAAATCGGAGTCTTGCCCTTGTTGACATATTCACGGAACAATTTTTCTTGAAGTTCCGGAATGCTTCGGCCATCTTGTGAAGAGCGAACTCTTTGACTAGCCTCCTCCTCTGACGTCCACCCAGAACCTCGTTACCGAATTCATCTTCTTTGTTGTATTCCGGAGGTACAATGAAATGTACCATAAGCTTTCTCCACAGATCCTTTTTAGTTCTCTTGTCGACATAACTGAAACCAAGACGTGCTTTGTTTGGCTCCTTCCATTCCTGGACGGTGATCGGGACGTTGTCTCTAACAATGACTCCGCATTGGTTGATAAACTTTGTTGTGTGTTGTAGGGGCTTGCCGGTTTCACCGACTGATTCGATGGTATATGTTTCTCCTTCTTCCTTGCCACGCTTTGTCGTACTCGATCCGGCCGAGGGCTAAAATAAGAAAGAGAGTCGCGCGCGTTAATGCATATGTATTCACATTTCAGTAAGTTTGTATCACGAGAGGCTCAATGTATATATATATATATATACCTCGCCGGAGGTGGTTGGTCTTTGCAATTGGAGATCATCGTTTGTCGACGGTTGACCTCCGTTGACAATGTCCATTCCTTCACCTTCTTGATCATCGACAATGTCCGTTCCTTCACCTTCTTGATCAACAAGGTTCAGATAATAAGAGACTACATCCTCTTCTTGCTCATCTTCTGGGCCCGGCACATAAGGGATCTCGTTGGCTATCATGCCGTATATAATACCTTCAGCCTCCTGATCCGTAAGCGGCAAGGCTCTACTGTCCGCCATATGTCACTCCTGCAGACATGCATGTAGTAAAAATTAATTAAGTATATAGGAGACTTAGCAAATATTGTTGTAGAAGGAGGGAAAACAGATTGCTAGGATTTTGGGTGGAAGAACGATGACCACCGGAGGGGGAAAACCATACTTTAGAGGTGTGTCCAAGATTAGTTGCTCAAATGACTTGGAGAACCCCATAGCTAGGTTGCATTTGCTTTCCTGGTCATTTTGGTATATTACACTTAATATTCTGAATTTATTGAATTAAAACTTATTTTCATTATTTTAATGAATTTAATTCAAATTCAAATATGGTATCATTTTGAACTTTGTCAAACATGATTGAAAATGATATAAACAGATAGCTTACATTTTTGTGAACATTTTGCATATTTTTCCATAATTGTTGGAATTATAAATTAAAAGTTATTTAATTTAGAAGATATAATTATTTTCTCTAATTCCATATACAGTGGGCCCCACGTGTCACGATGACGTCATTTAAAAAAAACCTCGCCAACACGTGGCCAGGTGACGTCATGATGATGTCACCCGGGCGTCACACGGTGGCCGGCGGTGGCAGTTTCGGCTCTCGGGTCTCCGGCGATTCCGGCCACGGGGGAGGGAACGGAGATGGGGAGGAGGCAGGGACGAGGAGCGCCGACGAGGAGCGGCGGGAGGACGGTCACTGTGGTGCTCGCCGGCGGCGATTCTGGCCACGGGAGCGAGCGCGAGGGCTCGTGGTTCGAGGGCGGCGCGTCATCCCTTCCGTTCGAGGGCGGCGCGTTCGCGGTTCGTGGTCGCCGTTCGAGGGCGTTGGTTCGAGGGCGGCGTGAGCCCCGCGGGGAACCTACCGGAGACGGCGACGAGGCGGGGGCGGAGCAGGGTGGAGGCAGTGGAGAGAAGGGCGCGGGCCACGGCGACGGCGCGATCCTCTCGCAGAGTCTCTGCGCGGGCGACGGCGACGGAATCGGCGACGGAATCGAGGCAGAAGATGAGCAGGGCGCCGGCGCGAGGAAGACGAGCGTTTGGGACTTAGAAATTTTTGGGGCAGGAAGACATCGCGAATATATAGGGCCAGCCTTTAGTCCCGGTTGGGGACACCAACCGCGACCAAAGGTCCCCTCCGGGTACCCTCCGCGGGCCTTTAGTCGCGGTTCGTGTCCCCAACCGGGACTAAAGGGGTACCTTTAGTCGCGGTTGATGTCACGAACCGCGACTAAAGGTTTTTTCGCGGCGTTTTCGTTCCCGCGCGGAAAGAGCCTTTAGTCGCGGTTCGTGTCACGAACCGCGACTAAAGGTGCTTTTCGAAATACTTTTTCTTTTTACAATCTTAAAAATACAAATAATATATCAGAAAATTTAGAAAAATAAAACTACTTCATTTTAAAATCTTACAAATACAAATAATATATCAGAAAATTCAGAAAAATTAAACTAATTCATTTTAAAATCTTAAAAATACAAATAATATATCAGAAAATTCAGAAAAATAAAACTACTTCATTTTAAAATCTTACAAATACAAATAATATATCAGAAAATTCAGAAAAAATAAAACTACTTCATTTTAAAATCTTGAAAGTACAAATAATATATGAGAAAATTCAGAAAAATAAAACTAATTCATTTTAAAATCTTACAAATACAAATAATATATCAGAAAATTCAGAAAAATAAAACTACTTCATTTTAAAATCTTAAAAATACAAATAATATATCAGAAAATTCAGAAAAATAAAACTAATTCATTTTAAAACCTTACAAATACAAATAATATATCAGAAAATTCATAAAAATAAAACTACTTCATTTTAAAATATTAAAAATACAAATAATATATCAGAAAATTCAGAAAAATAAAACCCCTTTAGTCCCGGCATGTTTTACCAACCGAGACGAAATGGTTAGGGTTTTGTTCCCTCCAATCAGAAAGATTCACACACATCTTGGATATATATATAGATAATAAATGTAGTACATAATGGTAAGAGTGGATCTAAACCTAAACGGAGAGCATAGATGCATGATCGATCTACATAATGGCAAGACACTGTGGATCTGATATCTGCTAGTCATACTCCTGCCTAGGCCTATAGTACTCCGACTCGTAGTCGTCGTAGTCGCCGCCGTCGTCGTCACTATCGTCTGACGGTGCTTTGCACTCCCTCGGAGGATCACGACTCCAGGACATGGCGTGAGGGTAGCGCAGGCGGGGGATATCGCCGGCCCTGATGTAGTCCATGACGCTCTGTAGAGTCCGGCCGTACCACCATAGCCGACGACCGGCCTCGTGAAAGTTCCCAGGAGGCAAACCGTCCTCCTCATACCTGGCGAGCGCCCTCTCACGCCGATTGATGAAGAAGGCATCCCAAGTATGCTGGTTATCGGGATGCCAACTGGGATTCCTCCGCTGCTCCGGCGTGAGCTCGTGGTAGTAGTGGTTCGTGATGGCCGCCCGACGCGCCACACCTTGAGGAAGAGGAGGGACCGACACTCCTCCAGCGCTCAGCATCCAACCGGCGGGAACGTTGTAGCCGCACGGGCAGGGGTAGTTCGAGGCGTAAAGTGCCTCCGCCTGGATGAATGTTAGAGTGGGTACGGTAGAAGCCATGAGAGAGTGGTGAGTTTGTATGTGTTTATGCCAATGGTGTGGCAATGCATACATATATATAGCAAGAAGAAAACATATATCCCTTTAGTCCCGGTCCATTTTACCAACCGGGACTAAATGGTACGGGTTTCATTGGGAAACGGATCATCCCTTTAGTCCCGGTTGGGGACACCAACCGGGACTAAATGGGTTAAGGTTTCGTTTGGACCAATCAGATAGAATCACACAGATCGTGCGTTTCTTTCAAGCGCTTGTGAGTCGTTGGATCCGGGGTGTGTTTCTTTCGAGCTGTTGTGAGCCGTTCGATCAGGGCTACGATGTGTTTCTTTCGAGCTGTTGTGAGCTGTTGGATGAGGGTGTTTCTTAACCGTTGGATAAAAACCCTAGCACAACACTTTGTGAGCCGGAGGACCCTATATATAGCCCACCTTCGTACACCGGTCAGTTCATCGAGCAAATACAAAACATCCGGATCCGCCATCATACATCCTGCCGTGCATTTGGTATGCATATTGCACCTAGTAGCCACGGTGGGGCTGTATGATGGCGATACCGATTGTTTTGTTCTACATCCCCCTTTTAGGTTTGATACATCATATATTCAGTTCATCGAGCAAATACAAAACATCCGGATTCGCCATCATACGTCCTGTCGTGCATTTGGTATGCATATTGCACCGAGTAGCCACGGTAGGGCTGTATGATGGTGATACCGATTGTTTTGTTCTACACCCCCCCTTTAACACATCCATCCATGCTTGGGTCAGTGTTCACTTTGAGCTCGGGTAGTAATATGCAACTATTTGCTTGGTTGTGTTAGGGTGGCGCGTGGCGCGGGAGTTGTGACGCATGGCGCGGGAGTTGTGACGCGTGGCCAGGAGGGCGCGGTATAAACTGTCGCGCCTCGAGCGCGTCTTCTCCTCTCCACGCGCCCACTCCTCTCCACGCACCGTCGCGCTTCCACCATGCCTCCGAGGAGGAACAGCACCACCGGCTTCCGCGGCGTCCGAGCACGGCAGAACGGAATGTTCAGCGCAGATATCCGCTGGGGGGACGACCGCATCCCCCTCAGCTCCTTTGCGACGGCGGCGGAGGCCGCCCGCGCCTGGGACGCGGCGGCCTGGCGCCTCAACCGCCCGCGGTCGCTGATGAAATTCAACGGCTGCCACACCGTCTGGGAAGCGGAGGCCAGGGCACCGAAGCCGCAGATCGTCACTGCCGCCGACCACCTCCACCTCCGCCACCGCGCGTTTCAGGGCCTAGTCGACGCCAGGGAAGACCGCGTCGTCCGCGAGTATTACCGGAACAACCCGGGGGAGGAGAGCACCGACGAGGAGCTCAGGCAGACCCGCGCGGCTGAGCGGGCGGAGCGCCGCCTCGAACGCCACCTCGCCTTAGATGCCGCTCGGGAGGCGAGGACGAAGGCGCTGCAAGAGCTTCGTCGGGCCGACCACGCCGGCGAAGTCAGGGCCTCCGACGATCCGAGGTGGGGGCCTATCTCGGACATACCATCATGCACCTCCGACGACGAGGAGGAGGTCACCGGCGAGTTCGACGACGACGATGACCCGGAGGAGGTCACCGACGAGTTCCCCGACGACGACGACGAGGAGTAGTTTTCATCTGTTTTCTCTTTTCAATAAAAGAATTTGTATTCCGGCGACACTGCGGCGCGCTAGCGCGTCTGTTTTCTGTTTTTGATAAAAGTTATGAAATTAGATATTTTATCTCACAAGGTTTTGAGACATTTAAGTAACCTTCTGTTTTCCATGTTTTCCACTCGTTTTCTCAAATATTTTGCAAAGGAGTTAGTCTTAAACACATCAGAGATAATATAATTCACATGATCCATTCAAAAAAGTTTGGTACAATAAATTATTACACATCAATTATTCCCTTGTGTCCCCGCTTTCTTACGATTTGGCCGTATCCATGGAGCATCCTCATCATTTAACTTAATGCTTGGGTCAGTGTTCACTTTGAAGGGCGGAATTTCACCAAACATATTATAATCTTCTGACATGTCTGTCTTGTCCTCCACTCCCACGATGTTTCTTTTCCCTGAAAGAAAAATGTGGCTCTTTGGATCATCGCATGATGTACTGATCGTTTTCTTATCTTTCCGTTTCCTCGGTTTGCTACTCATGTCCTTCAAATAGAAAACCTGAGCGACATCTTTGGCTAGGACGAATGGTTCGTCAAGGTAACCAAGATTTTTGAAATCCACCATTGACATTCCGTATTGCTCGTCCACCTTTACCCCACCTCCTGTTAGCTTGAACCATTTGCACCGGAACAAAGGGACCTTGAAGGAGGGTCCATAGTCAAGTTCCCATATCTCCTCTATGTAACCATAATATGTGACCTTTTACCCAATCTCGGTTGATGCATCAAAGCGGACACCACTGTTTTGGTTGGTGCTCTTTTTATCTTGGGAGATCGTGTAAAATGTATTCCCATTAATCTCGTACCCTTGGAAAGTCGTTATAGTCGAAGATGGTGTCTTAGCCAACATGTACAGCTGATCTCCAACATCATTGTCATTCATTAAATATTTTCGCAACCAACTTCCGAAAGTCTCCATGTGGGCCTTTCTAATCCATGATTCGGGCTTCCCCGGGTTGTCCGAGCGTAAAATATTCTTGTGTTGCTCGAAGTACGGAGCCACCAAGCTCGAATTTTGCAGAACTGTGTGGTGTGCTTCAGTCATAGAATGACTGTCCATACATATCGTTGATTGCCTTCCGATCGTGCCTTTTCCACTTAGTCTCCCCTCGTGCCGCGATTGAGGAATACCAATCGGCTTAAGGTCAGGAACATAGTCAATACAGAACTCAATTACCTCCTCATTTCCATAGCCCTTTACGATGCTTCCTTCTGGCCTAGCACGGTTACGAACATATTTCTTTAATACTCCCATAAACCTCTCAAAGGGGAACATATTGTGTAGAAATATAGGACCGAGAATGGAAATCTCTTCGACTAGGTGGACCAGGAGGTGCGTCATAATATTCAAGAAGGATGGCGGAAACACCAACTCGAAACTGACAAGACATTGGACCACATCGTTCTGTAACCGTGGTAGATCTTCTGGACTGATTACCTTCTGAGAGATTGCATTGAGGAATGCACATAGCTTCACAATGGCTACTCGAACATTTTCCGGTAGGAGCCCCCTCAAAGCAATCGGAAGCAATTGCGTCATAATCACGTGGCAGTCGTGAGACTTCAGGTTTTGGAACTTTTTGTCCGCCATGTTTAGTATTCCCTTTATATTCGACGAGAAGCCATACGGGACCTTCATACTGCTCAGGCATTAAAAAAATGACCTTCTCTTCTTTGGTAAGAGCGTAGCTGGCACGACCTTGAAACCATTCCGGATGCCGGTCATCTGGGTCTTTCAAAAGTTGCTGGTCCTGCCGTGCTTCCTTTGTATCATTTGTCTTCCCATACACGCCCAAGAAGCTTAGCAGATTCACGCAAATATTCTTCGTAAGATGCATCACGTTGATTGCAGAGCGGACATCTAGGACTTTCCAATACTGTAGCTCCCAAAATATCGATATCTTTTTCCACATGGGTACGTGCCCGTCAACTCCCAGCGGAACTGATTTTCCGCTAGGACCCTTTCCAAAGATGACTTTCAAATCCTTGACCATATCAAATATCTCAGCTCCAGTATGTTCAGCAGGCTTTGGCCGGTGATCTGCCTTGCCGTTGAAATGCTTGCCTTTCTTTCTTACGTTATGATTTCGGGGAAGAAATCGACGATGACCCAGGTACACGTTCTTCCTAAAATTATCCAAAAATACACTTTCAGTCTCATGTAAGCAGTGCGTGCATGCTTTGTATCCCCTATTTGACTGTCCCGAAAGGTTACTGAGAGCAGGCCAATCGTTGATGGTTACAAAAAGCAACGCTCGTAGGTCAAATTCCTCTTCTTTGTGCTCATCCCACACAGGTACACCAGGTCTGCCCCACAACTGTAAAAGTTCATCAACTAATGACCTTAGGTACACATCGATGTCGTTGCCGGGTTGCTTCGGACCTTGGATGAGCACTGGCATCATAATGAAATTCCGCTTCATGCACAACCAAGGAGGAAGGTTGTAGATGCATAGAGACACGGGCCAGGTGCTATGGCTGGAGCTCTGCTCGCCAAAAGGATTCATGCCATCAGTACTTAGACCAAATCTTATGTTCCTTGCGTCGGCTGCAAAATCTTTGAACTCTTTGTCGATCTTTCTCCATTGCGTTCCATCAGCGGGGTGTCTCAACTCCCCGTCGGACTTACGGTCCTCTTTGTGCCATCGAAACAACTTGGCATGCTCTTTGTTCCTGAACAGACGTTTCAACCGAGGTATTATAGGAGCATACCACATCACCTTGGCGGGAACCCTCTTCCTGGGTTTCTCGCCCTCAACATCGTCACCAGGATCATCGCCTCTGATCTTATAACGCAATGCAGTGCATACAGGGCATTCATTCAAATTCTCGTATTCAGCGCGGTAGAGGATGCAGTCGTTAATGCATGCATGTATCTTCAGAACCTCTAAACCTAGAGGGCAGACAACCTTCTTTGCTTCGTACGTATTGGCGGGCAACTCGTTATTCTTCGGAAACATATTCTTCAACATTTTCAGCAAATTTTCAAATGATGAGTCAGCTACACCTTACCGTGCCTTCCATTTCAACAAATCCAGTGTGCAGCCCAGCTTTTTCAGACTATTGTCGCATCCTGGGTACAGCGACTTCGTGTGATCCTCTAACATGCGATCCAAATTCTCCCTCTCCTTGTCAGTTTTGCAGCGTCTCCGTGCATCAGCAATGGTCCGGCCAAGATCATCAGCGGGCTCATCATGTGCCTCTTCTTCACCTTCACCAAACCCTTCCCCACCTTCAGCATCATCCTCCATGAAAGTATCACCGAAAGCCTCATGATAGTTGACATCGATATCATCCTCTTCTTCAGCTTCTTCCATTCTAACCCCTCTTTCTCCATGCTTGGTCCAACAATTATAGCTTGGCATGAAACCGTGCCGAAGCAGGTGCATGTGAACGACTCTTGAGGAGGAGTGACCCTTCTGATTCTTACATTCAGCACATGGACAGATAATAAAACCTCGCTGCTTGTTCGCATTTGCCACTACGAGGAAATCTTTCAAACCCGTAGTGAACTCGCCGGAGAGTCGGTTACCGTACATCCATTGCCGATTCATCTGCATTATTATTATATAAAGTATATAATTAACCATCATGCATTTGTTAAACTAACTAGCTAGAAATAATACAAATCATGAAAGGTTCAAGTTGCTAACCGCGATCGTGGAGGAAAAATAAATGAAAAAGCTCAAGTGTGGCTCGGACACTTCATATCATGTGTGTTTCATGCTCTCGGGCATTTCATCGAACACCTTGTGTGCATAGTAGGAACCAAAAGCAAACCCACCACCCCTTGTGAATATTGTGAGTAGAAGTGACACCAAATGTGGCTAAGTGAAGTGAGCTGAGTCCTATATAGGGATGGGCCTTTAGTCCCGGTTGGCCTGGCCAACCGCGAGTAAAGGCCTTCGGGGGACCTTTAGTCCCGGTTGGCCAGGCCAACCGCGACTAAAGCCCTTCCCGTCCGCCAGCTGTGGACCGCGACTAATGGGGGCGTATGGAAGGCCTATTTTCTACCAGTGCGGGACAGGTGCCCCTGGCCCCCTGGACGAGAGGGGTTGTTTCCACTAGTGGCATACAACTTCCCATCCAGCAAACCAAAGTGAAATATATAGCTACACTACGCATCTCCATAATAACCGGCCATCCGAAGGCAACAAAATCAGCACAAATGGCGAAGAAAGATAAACAGAAACTCAAGCGGAAGTATTTATTCAGAACAAAAACAAATGCACAATTGTGTTTTTGGCATATCAATAACAGAACTATATTTATCTTCTTACTGAGACAACCAACAGGCAAGACTTTGCATAGAACATCACCCGCCAGTTTTAAGCTCAGTCTAAACGCGCACTGAATTTCGAGAGGTAGACTTGCATCCGCATTTGTTAACAATAGGTAGATCCATGCATATGATCTCTGATATTTAAAAAGTTTGGTTTACTTAGCAAAGCATAGGCAACATCAATGAGGCAATAATCCTAGGCGAGGGCTGATTTTATAAGAATATAAACTACAACTCATGCGCCGCCGTGTACCTTTAAAAAATTGCTGGACTGGTAGCATCTACCAAGCTCATTATTGGAAGTTTCATGGCTCTCCTGGTATCATGAGATTAAATTGAGTTGTTATTTCATACAATAGTGAAAATTCCAAAGAAGAATTCACCAACAATTGGAAATGAATTAGTGTTCTTGTATGCTCGTTATTAGTCATGTGCATTACCTCAAGGTTTCTCTTCCTCAATGGATCCAAGATCAGATTAGATTTCACTATTTGTAAGCAAACAATTTATCAAACACATTGAGTGCATTGCCTAACAGGAAGCTGACAGATAGAGCAACGGATGTATAGTACCTGAGGAGAAGAAGGATGCAGTTGGCTGGACAGAGTACAACAGCTCTAGGTCGATCTTGCTGAAGTCCTTGATGGAGCGGTCAATGTCTGGCCTCGTGTAGCCCTCCACCAGCCGACGCAGCAGAAACGGCAACCCCGACCCGCCCTCATCCCTCGCGCCCTCTTACTCGGACGCGACGGCGAGCCGGGTCGCTCCTTCAAGGCGCCCGCACACAGTCCATGTTGCCCGAGGGCCTCCAGCTCCCGCTCGCCGCGTGCATAGCCCTAGGTAGGCCGAAGTTCTTGGCCACCATCCTCCCCATAGCCCCACGCTTGTCCGCGTGATGGCCGAGATGATTTCCGAGGCTGCGGGGGAATGGAGTTTCGACGTGCGGTGGCTACAACACTGGTAGCGGCGACCGCTGGTGCCTGGCTGGGCGGCGGCAAGCGGCCAGAAACCCTAACTTCAATGGAGTCGGGAGAGGAATCGTGTGCGCTATTTTTTTTCGTGAGGATGCTTTTTTTTTGTCTCCGGGGCTGCACCTACTTTGGTAGTTGTACACTGCAACGGTGGCCCACATGTCATACTCACGGATTGGCAGATTGCGTGAGAACGCTCGGTGAACTCCCGACTTAAAGCTTAAAGCTTTAGTTAATAATAGCGGCAAAGTAGAACTTATATTGTCTCTCCTCTTCTACTATTCATTTTAGTTTAGTTAAACTAGACTGGATGATGACTTTTTAAATCTACATAACCGTTTTTTATTGTACTTCTTGTCTAAAAGGAAAAACAATTGCCGTGACAACGCACGGGCATTCAGCTAGTACAAACAATGTAGGAGTTCACGGGACGAGGATTCGTTTGATTTCCAGCGTGATATACAACAAAGAAACCCCCAGTGTTCGCTGGGCTCCGGCGACGCGACTGATGTCCAAGGCGAAGCGTGTATGAGCGTGACCTCACCACGAATTAGGTTTTCTTCATCATCATAATTATCATGAAACATGCTTTTTGCTTCAGTATCATAACTTGTGTCTAAACTTAGTCTTGTTTTTACGGGGGCTGGGGAGGAGTAGGTGAGCCCGTGCCCCTCTTTCTTGGATGAGAAGAATAGCACTTTCTTGGGGCTGGCGTGTGTCCTCAAAATGAGAACAGCTAGCCGCTAACTAGACACTCCCTTTCTTTATGCCCTATAAACCGGTGAAAAGATTCGCCACCCGTCGATGACCGGCCGGCGAAGTTCCCATGACTAGTTTTTCTGGTGGCACATGACACCTTCAGTCAGCCGCACGTTTGTTTTAAATGGGTTTCCCCAGCATCAAGTGCAGCAAGTACTCTGCACCTGCAGTCAGCTGCACCTGTAGAACAATTCCATAAACATATGATGATATGAAAAGATCTATCAAGGGAAATATAAGAAGTTTTCTGACGAAGGCATTTCTAGCATCAGTCTGCAGACTCTGCACTTCCTTGTACACTTCCGACACTACACTCTTTTTGTTTATCAGTAGTTCGAAAGGACGGCAATGGCAAAGAACTGAACTGAATCGTTCAATGGACAGGAAAGCTGGAATTAAACTTAACTAGGCGTTGCGCTTGCGCCACACTCATCATCACATTCGCTGCCTCCTGCGCTGCCTGAATCGATCGATCCGCATCGTGGCTTTGGCTCAAACTAGTGGACTGATTTTGCAAATAGATGCCGCGCGCATAACAGACCTTCCAAGTGGAATACATCACTAGTGGAAACAACCCCTTTCATCCAGGGGGACAGCGGGCATCTTTCCCGGTTGCAAAAAATCCGGGATAAATGCAATGCATTGGTCCCGGTTCGTGTGCCCGAGACAGCAGAAACCACCTGGGGGCATCTGTCCCGGTTCGTGGGGAGACAATGGTCCCGGTTTATGGCACGACCCGGGAACAATCCCTAGCCACAGGCCACGTGGCACGCACATGGGCATTGGTCCCGGTTCATTCCCAAACCGGGACCAATGCCTCTTCCCCTACATATGCGGCCTCACAGCCCCCTTCTCTCTTTTTTTTTGGCTTGGGGGAGTGAGAGAGGTGGGTGCTAGTGTGCATTGTGTCTCGTGGCGCGGGAGTCCTGCCGCGTGGCGCGGGAGTTGTGACGCGTGACCACGAATGCGCGGTATAAACTGCCGCGCCTCGAGCGTCTTCTCCTCTCCACGCACCGTCGTGCCACCACCATGCCTCCGAGGAGGAACAACACCACCGGTTTCCGCGGCGTCCGAGCACGGCAGAACGGAATGTTCACCGCGCATATCCGCTGCGGGGACGACCGCATCCCCCTCGGCTCCTTTGCGACGGCGGTGGAGGCCGCCCGCGCCTGGGACGCGGCGGCCTGGCGCCTCAACCGCCGGAGTCGCTGATGAACTTCAACGACTGCCACACCCTCTGGGAAGCGGAGGCCAGGGCGCCGACGCCGCAGATTCTCACTGCCGCCGACCACCGCCACCTCAGGCACCGCACGTTTCAGGGCCTAGTCGACGCCAGGGACGACCGCGTGGTCCGCGAGTATCACCGGAACAATCCGGGGGAGGAGAGCGCCGCCGAGGAGCTTTGGCAGACCCGCACGGCTGAGCGGACGGAGCGGCGCCTCGAGCGCCACCTCGAGTTAGATGCCGCTCGGGAGGCGAGGACGAAGGCGCTGCAAGAGCTCCATCGGGCCGACCACGCCGGCGAAGTCTGGGCCTCCGACGATCCGAGGTGGGGGCCTATGTCGGACATACCATCATGCACCTCCGACGACGACCAGGACGAGGAGTAGTGTTCGTCTGTTTTTCTGTTTTTAATAAAAGAATTTGTTGTATTCCGGGAAACTGCCGCGCGCTAGCGCGTCTGTTTTCTGTTTTCCGTGTGATTCTTCCTGATTGGTTGGATTCAGACGACTCACGTTAAGGAGAGGGGGACATGCATTTCGATAGATAAATAAGGCACGGTACACATAATGGCAAGATTGGATCTAAATCTAAACGGAGATCATAGATCTAAATAAACAAGGCAGTACATATATAATGGCCAGAGTGCATCGATCTACTAGCTAGTCATACTCCTGCCTAGGCCTATAATACTCCGACTCGTAGTCGTCGTAGTCGCCGTCGTCGTCGTCACTATCGTCGGACGGTGCTCTGGACTCCCTCGGAGGATCACGACTCCAGGACTTTGCGTGAGGGTAGCGCAGGCGGGGGTTATCGCCAGCCCTGATGTAGTTCATGACGCTCTGAAGAGTCCGTCCGCCGCCCCACCACAGCCGACGACCGGCCTCGTTGAAGTTCGAAGGAGGCGGGCCGTTCTCCTCGTACCTGGCGAGCGCACTGTCACGCCGATTAATGAAGAAGGCGTCCTAAGTAGGGCGGTAGTTAGGATTCCAACTGGGATTCCTCCGCTGCACTGGCGTGAGCTCGTGGTAGTAGTGGTTCGTGATGGCCGCCCGACGCGCCACACCTTGAGGAAGAGGATGGACCGGTACTCCTCCGGCGCTCAGCATCCAACCGGCGGGAACACTGTAGCCGGACGGGCAGGGGTAGTTCGAGGCGGAAAGAGTCTCCGCCTGGATGAAGGTTAGAGTGGGTACGGTAGAAGCCATGAGAGAGTGGTGAGTTTGTATGTGTTTATGCCAATGGTGTGGCAATGCATACATATATATAGTGAGAAGAAAACATATCCCTTTAGTTCCGGCCTGTTTTACCAACCGGGACGAAATGGTTCGGGTTTCGTTGGGAAACGGATCGTCCTTTTAATTAGTCCCGGCCTGTTTTACCAACCGGGACGAAATGGTTAGGGTTTCGTTTGGACCAATCAGATAGAATCACACGGATCGTGTGTTTCTTTTAAGCGCTTGTGAGTCGTTGGATTAGGGGTGTGTTTCTTTCGAGCTATTGTGAGCCGTTCGATCAGGGCTACGTTATGTTTCTTTCGAGCGGTTGTGAGCCGTTGGATCAGGGTGTTTTTTAACCGTTGAATCTAGCACTTTGTGAGCCAGAGGACCCTATATATAGCCCACCTTCATACACCGGTCAGTTCATCGACCAAATACAAAACAACAGAATTCGCCAGCATACGTCATGCCGTGCATTTGGTATGCATATATGCACTCAGTAGCCAGAAAACGGATTTGAATGTAACTAGCAAAATAGTTAATAGTTTGAATAGTTAGAATAATTATTTAGGTAAACAGAAAACGGATTTGATTTAGTTATGCAAATTCAAGCAATTTTCATGTTGAAATATTTTCAAATTCGAAAGTATATAGAAGTTATTCATGTGCATATTCAAACAATATTCAAATTTTGGCGCTAAAACATTTGACGCGTCCGGCCCAAAAATACATCTGGTCCCGGCCCGTGCGACCAGCCGGGACGGAAGCGTCTTTTCGTCCCGGTTGCTGCCACCAACCGGGACTATATGGGCCTTTCGTCCCGGTTGCTGCCACCAACCGGGCCGGATGACCGTGAATATATACACGTCACCGTCCCATCCCCAATTTCAGAACCGCGCGCAGGGGTGAACCGACGCCGCCAGGCTGCCCAAATTTTCCGTCGCCGCACTCCGCCACTGCCCCCTCGCGCCGCCCCTACCCCGTCGCCGCACTCCTCCGCCGCCGCGCCGCCACTGCCCCGCGCTCCGTCCCGCTGCCCGCGAGCGCCGCTCTCGATCCCGTCGCGCCGCCGCCAGCCCACGAGCGCCGCCTCTCGATCCCGTCGCGCCGCCGCCGGCCCGCGAGCGCCGCCCCTCGATCCCGTCGCGCCGCCGCCAGCCCGCGAGCGCCGCCCTCGATCCCGTCGGGCCTCCACTGCCCCGCGCCGGCCACCGCCCTAGAGGAGGTAAGGCATGCCTCTATCTCGCCCTAACCAGGGTTTTTTTTTGTTTTTTTCCTTTTTTTACTTAATTACTGTTTTTGTTTTTAGTTATTTATTAGTGTTAGAAATGTTAGAATCATTAGTTATGAATGCTAGAAATTTTAGATTAGACTTAGGAATTTTAGATTTGTTAGAATTGACATAGGAAATATTAGAAATGGTAGAAAATTTAAGAATGTTAGAAAATTTAACTAAATTAGTGTTAGAAATTTAAGAATGTTAGGAATGTTAGAAAATTTAACCACATGAGCTATGACTACCCTATGAGGGTTCCTTATCTATGGATGCGTATTATCATACGTTTAAATATTTCATGAATATATTGCTCTTTTTGTGTATTATCTATAAGCAATTTTGATGAAAATAATTGATCATTAGTTATTATCTATAAGCAATTTTGATGAAATAGATCTGAAACATATAGTTACTCTTTTTGTATAGTATGGAGTTAAGAGACGAAGATGCCGAAAACTTGCTCGAGGGTTTTATCCGCGGGCCCGACGTAGAGACCAATGTGAGCCAGTGGATGAATAACTCCGGTGAGGGAGATCCGGAGCTCACCCAGGGAGACGACTCCGGTGAGGGAGCAGCCGACGGCTCCGATATGGGAGCAGCCGACGGCTCCGGTGGAGCCGTACAAATTACAAACACCGGCACCGAGGTGCATATATAGATATGTTAATTAATGAAGCATCCGTTGTCTATATAAATGTATTAACAGTCTTTATATTTTTAGCCATCCGGTTCAAGCTTATCAACCGGAAAAAAAGACTAAACGAGGCGCAACAAAGAAGTTGAAAGATACAGAAATATATAGGATCGACACGATCACAGCAAACGGCGCACCCGAGCTTCCCGCTGATGTTGCCCAAAAATTTGTGAAGCAATGCGGAGTGCTAGTTAGGGATCACATCCCGATCACTATTCATGAGTGGAATCAGCCAAAAGATTCGCGGAAACAAGGAATTTCATATGTCAGCAAAATAGCCAAAGAACATCTTTTCTCGAAGATCTTGTCTAATTTCAACTTACCCTTGCCGGAGGTGGACGAGAATGAAGCGGTTGTGAATGAGGCCGATGTTACTAAAATGAAAAAAGAGATACGGGAAAAGTTCAAGGCGTGGACCCTGAAAAAGATGGCCGAGCAATTCAAAAACTGAAAGAAAAGATTGAACCTTGACTATGTTAAGAAGAACAAGACTCGAGATTTCACTCAAGGGTATGAGAAAATAAAACCCATATGGGCAGATTTCGTGAAGTACAAGCTGTCAGAGAATGAACTGGAAAGGACAAAAACAAATGAGAAAAACACCGCCAAAAAGGTATATCACCATGTTATGGGGCAAGGTGGCTACAAGGGTTCCAGTCCCAAGTGGGATAAATGGGAGAACGACCTGCTTAAGCTGGGGATCACTCCTGAGCCGTTCTT
>JAPCYS010002943.1:0-51957 GCA_028641055.1 Alopecurus myosuroides
ATAATTTAATTCAGGTGCACTAATGAACCTTAAATTATGGTAACTGATCCAACATGTTCAGAGCATGGCAATGAACTTCCACCTATCGTCCTCATTTGCTTTCCCTCATGGTTGCGCTAAGCCGCCTTTTATAACATTTGCTCGGTTGGACGCAGGTGTACAATGTTTCACAAAATAAACGTAGTTCAGTGTTGAATTTTGGACAGGAAATAATTACCCGTATTGATTTTGTTGCTCTGTTGTGGGCTCGTGGCTATATGTGCAGTGAGCATGTGCATGGTTTATCACTTCACTTCTGTCGGTAGGATCCTTTTGCATGTCTACGAAATTCTTGAAGTGATCCTCATCCTTTGAAGATATATTAACATTTAAGACACGGGTTGGAAGTGTCTGCATAACAATGAAAGACAATTGGATGCCGGCATCACATCTCAAACTATTCAACACATAGCCTTAGCAGGATAGAAAAGACGTGGCATGAATATTCAGACGACATCGACCGTCGTGAGACAAGCAGCTGGGTGGAAATGGGGCAAAGGATGTCCCATTTGCAAACAAGGCATCTAACTCAAACGTATCAAGTACACAAATAGCAATAAACATCTCTGTCCAACTAGTCCAGCATAGGCTAGTTGACCCTGACAGTCACCCGACAACTGCACACCATATCTCCCATGAACGATACACCTCTACAGCAAACATGCTGACTACATATTGAAACCTTGCGAGGCCGCCACAGGAAGCTCCAGTAGGTCAGATCGATCATGACAACTCTAGCAGTTCCACCGCAGAAGGATCACCGCATGCGTGATGATATAGTGTCCCTTACAAGAACCCTCAAAACAAGCTTCAGAATTTTGGGTAATGCAGCTTATGTTTTGCGCGACCAGCGATCCACTTGGGAGCGATAGAAAATCAACCCCCGCGTCGTCCCCCCGAGCGTGCCGACCGGGCTGCCCGTCCGCGCAAAGTATTTCGGTACCTAGAGCCTCTACTATGAATCAAAACGGATGTCACAAAAAGATGCTTCACTGAGAGAACTGATAATAGTTCATACTGTCCTTGTTCTCACAAAGCGCATTGCGTTTGTACCTGAAAAAGAGAAAATTTTGCATACGTGATTAGGAAGTTCCGATTCTTTCAGCTTGTCAGGCTTGCCTCTGCCACAATCGCGATCGGCCGGCCGGCCGGAAGAGTCGATCTATTTGTTAATCAGATAATAAATATAAAAGAAACCAAGACGTAATGATGCATCCCATGAAAATTATTTTCAAAATAATGGAAGGCAATGAAAATTAGAATTTCAAACATCTTACTTTTGGGGGCTTTCAAGTTTTCATGTAGGCCCGCATAGATCAGAAAAAAATTAAGTATTTCGGTACCTAGAGCCTCTATTATGAATCAAAACGGATGTCACAAAAAGATGCTTCACTAAGAACTGATGATAGTTTTGGGATGAAATAACTAAATCTGTGGAGATCCACATGCAGCAAACCCAAATCATATTGTCCTTGTTCACACAAAGCGCATTGCGTTTCTACCTGAAAAGGAGAAAATTTTGAACACCTGATTGTGAAGTTCCGATTCTTTCTACCAGAACAGGCTTGCATCTTCCACAATCGCGGTCGGCTGGCCGGCCGGAAAAGTCTATTTGTTATAATCAGATAATAAACATAAGAGAAACCAAGACGTAATGATGCATCCCAGCACGATCGAAGACACAACACGTAAAAAAAGGACTTTGCGCTGGATGAATGCACGCGTGATCTTTCCGTTGGAGGCGGAGCCAGCTTGGGTGGAAGATGTGCGTTCAGTGGCCCCACTACACCACGGTATATATTTAGGGGCATTTTGGTGGGGCACTTTTAAAGTGCCACTATATATATGACCTATAGTGGCACTTTGGCAAAGTGCCACTGAATGATATACCTATATATAGTGGCACTTTGCCAAAGTGTCACTAAATTTTAGGTAGAGCGAAGGAGACCGTATGAGAGCACACAGACACCTTCCGCTGTCGCGATTGTCGGCATGGCTCCAGCGCGCCACGTGGCAACAACCAGGGGTATCCTTGTCGTATTCTACGTGCAGTCGCATCGCATCACTGTTACGCGCAGTCGCATCGCTGTTTGTTGCAACTTGCGACTGACCGATTGCTTCATTTGACAATAAGAGAAAGCACCTCACTGTTTCCATGCAAGGATAATTCGAGCGCCCTATTATACAATTCTATATGTAGTAGCATTACTGATACAATGGATTAGTCCTCTTTTGGGCACAATCTGAAATTGTTTAGGAGTGAGTTCGTCGAAGTGAGTAATGCCCGTCACTTCTACATGTCTATATAGATGGATGACCTATAGTGGCATTTTGGCAAAGTGCCACTAAATGTCCTAACCTATAGTGACACTTCGCCAAAGTGCCACTAAATGTCCTAACCTATAGTGGCACTTTGCCAAAGTGCCACTAAATGTCCTAACATATAGTGGCACTTTGGCAAAGTGCCTCTATAGGCCATGCCATTTAGTGGCACTTTGCCAGAGTGCCACTATAGGTTAGACATTTAGTGGCACTTTGCCAAAGTGCCATATAGGTTAGACATTTAGTGGCACTTTGTCAAAGTGTCACTAAATGGTTGTTGCACAAGAAATATAATTTCTACTACCGGAAACAACAGAATTTCCTAGTGGCAACATAATTAGACAAATCAACCTCACAAACTTAGTTTTCTGCATGAATTAAATTACATAGAACAAAACTGGTTCTTCAACATTAAACTGTGGTAGAATGATCTTGAATCATACCTAATTCGATACTACTACAGCACATCCTAGTTGATGATTTCAGTGAACTTAAGACCTATTTCCTGCGCAAGAGGTTCCACCTTGACTAGCAGAACAGACCTTGCGCCTATATGCGCAGCATTCCTGAAGTCAGTCCACCCTTCTGTGATTGCAATGTAGTCGTCGCCTTCGATATGGTATGAGCAGTCAATGTTGTCTTCAACTTCATCTCTATCTTCAAAGACTAGGCCATCTCTATAGAGTAGGGCTGTCCCATTGACATTGTACCAATAGCCCTGGACTGCCATTGCAGATATGTACTGATATTTGAGAAGAACAATTGGATGTGTTAGTTTTTTGTGGATTCTAGCAACATAGTACAACAGGTAATAATATTGTGATTTCATTGAAGAACTAACCAGTGCATCAAAGTGTTCATTCTCCTCATTCATCCTGTGCACAACAAACTGCTTCTGTGCAATTGGTTCATAGAAAGAATCTTCTGCTGGGTAGTGCACATGTTTGAATATGCCAAACAGGATGTCTGCCATGTGCACTTATGTGATATCTCCAATATCATAGAAAATGGTCTTGTGTAGAATGCTTCGAATGCTTGATGGCACATCAGCCAGAACTGTCCAAATAAGAAAATAGTTAGTCAATAACAGACACAGTACCCAATTATTGCACCGACTTCAAGATCATTACACTGAAAAATGCACTGCAATGCAAGAAAACTGTCTGCATTGCTACTACTTCACCTACTCGAACTAGCAACTTACCAAAATCATTAGTATCTGCATCTTTCACAACCCCAAGACTATTGTAGACAGTGAACTCGAATAAGTTTTCAGTGCTGTTAAACTGAAAACGAATGAAGTCTCCAACGACAACATTGTAAACCCTAGTAAGAGAGAGCCAGTAGGGCCCAGTTAATGTAGTCCTCAATGGCTCCTTTCTAAGTAGGAAATCAAACTTGCGAAACCTCGGGCTCCTGGCAACCATCCACTCCCCTTGAACAAAGTGGTTCAACCTTTCCATGAAGTAGCAGGGAATGACCTCCAAATTAAATACAAAATCATCATGAATGCATCAGACAGATTTGCATAGAAACAACCATCCCAAGATTGAAAATACATGCTACTTACCACACTTTGTTGCTGCCCACCCTTGATCACAATGTAAAATGAGTCTACATGCCTCGCAGAACGACCACAGTAGGCTGTTGTCTGCATACAGAACTGACAATCCATCCCTACGAATTATCATGTAACAAGATAACAGTTATAAGCCTGAGATAAAGGATTGATGTACAATCGTATCACAGAGGATGATTCCAATATCTAGATAACTTACTAGGAAACTTCAACAGGAGATCTTCAATGAGCCTCTCGAAAAACTGCAAATGAATGTTAGACAAAATGCAAACGCTGCTAGAGAAATCACAGATGAGAATAGCAATAGAATGAACTCGCGCACTCACATTCCAGTAATGATAACAACAAATAGAAAAGAACTCCCATGAATAGAAAAGGAACTGCCACTTCGCAGTCGTTGGCCATTTTAAAGGGGGCCCCCCGAGTCAGTTTCCACACGAAATGACAGTTCCACCCCGAAATGATAGTTCCCCACTACGCCACTTCCAATTTAACATTTAAAAAATACGCAGTAAAAAACCTACAACTTCCTTCTCGATTAATTATTCTTCTACGGTACAAAACGGCTCGATTTGAGATGATCATGAAGGGTTGAACCTTCCTCATTTGACTGTGCTAGTTATTAAGTATTTACAATTTCCTTCATGATCATGTAGGGTTGAACCTTCCTAACTGTGGTGGCATTCTAGTCATGAAAGTATAGTCAAAATTAAGCCACAAAAAAAAACAAATTGAGAAACTGTTGACTATTTGCCATTGTCAGGAAGGGTTAAGCCTTCCTAACTTAGCTGGCATGCTAGTCATGAGTGTAGGATCAAGCATACAACAGATAGCTAATACTTGGTTCAAATAAAACTTATTACAACTCCTCAAAGTTCACTTAAACATGGAAGACTGTTCCATCAGTTCACACAGTACTAGTTCATATACCTACTTCTCCATCAGTGCATCTAATTTAACACTGATGGAGTCCATAGCAACACCATTCACACTTGCACAAGCATGATTTCGAGAACATAGCGCTTAGATTTGCAGAAGGTGAACAAGTAGATTTCTCCTTCATTCAGCCTAAAGTACTCAACAGCTTTTGCCCATCCACTAGATAGCATGGCCTTCCCAGATCCTTCTCCAATCTTCATCTTCACCATGCGATGCTTGTCCCTGCTGGTGCAAGTAACATGCACCTCCAATGGATTCTTCAGATACTACTTCAGATACTCGTTTGTGTAGTCAAGTCCAAATTCCTGATAAAAATCCAAGTTTGCAACATCACTAAACCATAAATAAATAAATATATACAGCTAAACTTATTTCTTGAACTAAACTTCGTGCATTACCAATTCATTAATCTTATGCAAGTAACTTCTAATATTAAGAAGCAATTTTTTCCTCAGCTTCACAACTTTTCTTACCATCTTGGCCTTGTGCTTTACCACAGAAGAATAAGTCATCTTGTACACATAGTACTTGAATGGTTTTCCTGGGAATTCCATGGTAAAATCTTCCAGATGTTCACACTGATTGTGATCAAGCTCCATGTAGTTTGCAAAATAGCATTGGTCATCAAAGTAGCAAGTTCCTCCATGCTGAGGTCCTGCATACAGTAAGTTAATATATGACTGCCAATTCATGCATTGCATACAAAGTTGTGAAAATCATAAATGTTTCGCTATTTTCTGGTGTTTCTGTTAATACCTCTCTTGTATAGACTTTTTGATGAACCTTCATAAGTTGCTTCAGTAGGAACCATCTTCTGCTTTTTTGATGGTCCCTCAGAAGAGATCTGAGGCAATACATGAAATTGTATAGGCAGTTTGTCTATATTCTTTACACAGATATCAAGAAACTTGGCATATGATGGGTCAATGTCCTGCTCATCTTCTGAGTCGCTGCCCTTCTTCAGGTTAAGCACTTTTTTGTTACCCATCCTACATTTTTTAAACCATCTTGCATTAGTATTAATTCGTCATATTCCAACATATACGAACCAAACAAATGAAGCAATATCGGAAGCAATTTGAAACTCATATATGCATCAAACTGAAACTCAAAAACGCAGTTCTTCTTGATGTTTTGAATTAAACACACAGTTCTAAACCCTACAACATCAAGCACATGAAGGACACACAACACTGAAAAATCAAGCCCTCTGGCCTCTGGCCTACAACTATGACAGAATACTAAGTTCAGATCTAGGTTCATATAAAGATCAACAACATTGACAAATCAAGCCCTAGGAATTTAGATCCATACTTATCCAACAGAGGAACAGATTCAAGAGAATTAGATCCAATAGAAACAGAGCAAGAAACAGATCCAACTTGTAGATCCAATAGAAACAGAGCAAGAAATAGATCCAATAGCATGCATGTTGGAGCTTACCTTGCAAGACGACGACGAACGACGTAATCGCCGGTTTGAGGATGGGACTTACTGTCCGTCGGAGTTGGATTCGCTTGTGGATCTTGGTGAAACCCTAACCAGAGAGGAGTACAAATGAGTCAAGTCAAAGCGGCGTCCCTACTTATATGATACGCAAATTAACAAGTAAGTCCCTTCATCTTCCATAATACATACATGTGTCCCTCCACCGCTGTTTTATTTCTAGATGAAAAAACAGACAAATGGTATGTATATTTTTAGGTGCCGTTGTCCACTTCTAAGAAATGGCCCACTTGTCAGCCACTTGTAAGTTCCAGTCGGTGGTAATAAGTAAATAACGCGCCCTCACCCACTACATTGCATTTAAGCCACGGTCCCCCACTCTCTGCAGTCATAATCACCACCCCCTCACACCTTAGCCTGTTCCTCTCCTCATCTCACCGGAGCTCTCCAAGTCGCCTTGGATTGATTACTTCACCGTACCTCTCCAGGCCAACCAGGTAGACCTCCTCCCAATCTATGTATCTATGTTCTTCTTCTCTGATTTCCTTCTATATCTTCCTCTGTTTCTTTGTGTTCTGCGAATCTACATGAACTAGGGTTTTGACAGTTTTACTGTTTGGATGTTTGATGTGGAATGCATGGATTAGGTTGTTTGATAAGGGGTTTTTGATCTATGGTAGGATGTCTTCTGTGGTGCTCATTTCTTCTGGTAGCTCCTCTGATGGCACTGACACTGAAGAGGTAGTTTGTAAGGACTGCCAGTTTGAGGTTGACAACCAATGCAAACTGAAAGGTACTGACAAAATCTAGTGTCATATACGACATGCAGGTTTGCACATGCATGTACATGTTAAGGTTGGTGCTGGTCCCAACTATGAAACATATTTCCTTGTCTGATCTTTATATGTCAATTTTGTAGGACCTAAGTATGCTAGTTAGGACAGTTATGATGAGTACTATGTCTACCCCAATCGTGTGTCACTGTTCCGTGACCAAGAATGCATTCTGAACAACATCTGTGAAGAGAAGACTCCAAGGATTCCACTGTATGTGTGCACCATCAATTCTGGAATGGTGGCATATGGGGGAAGAGGCAAAATGGTATGTTTCAGTCCCTTGTTTTCTTAGATGTCGTACTTTCATTAATCTGCTTCAGTACCTATTCTTAGAAGTTCCATGTTTCTATTTTTGTAGTACTTCAACAAGGAGTTCACCACAACCTATCTGAAGAAGTACTTGACAAGGACTGGATATCTGATCAGGGTGTACTACCACAAATCCAAGAACATGCAAGAAGTGAGGATCAAGATGGACAAGGCCAAGAAGCATGCTATACTGACATCATATTGGATGTCTGTTGTTGATGCTGAGGAGTATGGAGAAGAGGATGTGCTGATGTTCTGGTTCAGGAGGAATTCGGAGGGCAGCCTTAAGCTGTTAGTTGACAGGATTAGTCTAGCTGCATTTGGACTAGGTACTGACAAGCACCTTCACCTCCTTGATGAGGAACTGGGACTGTGAAGTTCCATGAAGCTTGTTGATATGGCTTGATATATGCCAAGAACTGAAGTAACTACAGTTTATGTTTCTAGGTGCTATATTTTTGTAATGAACCTAGTCTGTCAGATGCTATCTTATATTATGTAATGAACTAAGTCTTTGAGTTTCTATGTTATGTAATTAACCAACTAAGTTATGCAGTAGAAGTAGTACAAATTCAGTACCTGTATTTCCCCTGCCTCCTCCTATTGAGATGGCTCCTCCTCCTCTTTCCCCTGCAACTGAGCTGGATCCTCTTCCTCTTGCATTTCATTCAGAAAAAATCAGTACAATGCACTCTTCACTACCAACACAAATGCTGGTCATGACAAAAAAAATCAAATCTACATATTAGATTGGCCTCAGATCAGATGGTTCAACTTTGAACAACATAGTTCACACAGTACTACTTATACACAAGCGACGCGTAGAGTAAACTTCTATATACAGTACTCCTGAATACAACAGTACACAGTACTAATATTTATCTTGCCCTGGTTCCACCCTTCATTGCCCTAGTTCCACCCCTCTCCATGTATTGTATGGGCCTTGTCCCACCCCTCTCCATCTTGAGTATACACTGCTGTCGGTATTTCGGTGAAGGATTGAGTATGCATTCTTTTTGGAGTACGGAGCACTCGTAGCCCCTTGAGGATGCACTGCAATTTCCTATACATCTCAAAGGAAACAAATCCATCGACAGCAGCATATTTCAAGTTAACCTCGTCGAGTGGCTGCTTCTCCCAGACCTTGTGTCCATTTTCTGGAAATTTGGTCTTAATTTCTTCATAGGAGTCGTCGATTAGTTCACCAGCGAGGGAAGCCATTCGAGTCCTGGGGCCACGCCCAGGAATGTGGTAGACATCTTGGATATCCTTATGAAACTTCAATGGGATTTTAAACCCCCAAGTTCTTTCCATCACCTTTCTGTCCCCCCTTATGTCCATGCTAGCAAAGTTACTTAATCCTTCCTGAAACCAACTGAATAGCGCCACATAGCGTTCTTTCGGCCTGTATTAGTAAGAATGTAAAACTGTAAACTTATAGAATTTTCAGTAGCAATAGAAACTTATAGTACCAATCCAATTGCCAGACCATAAGAAGATAAATAGAATATAATTTTGGAGAATTTACAGTACTAATAAAAACTTACAGTACCTAGCCAATTGCCAGACCAATACAGTTCGATCCACACATAGTTGAACAACCGTGACCTGTTGCTTGTCCTTCTCTTCATTGGTATACTCGAAATCCAATCCCATGAACTCCTCATAGGCTGGCATCTTCAGTTGCTTCCTGATGAGCGCATTGAGGGTTTCCTCGACAGTTGCAATGTCGTTCGTGTAGACCACCTCTATCTCTGTCGTGCCATGGGCTATGTACTTCTTCCTCACGGTGCGGAGAATGACCTTTCCCTCGGTGTCCATGGCGTCCATGGTGCCTTTCCCCTTGGCATCCATGGCACAGAAGGAAGACAAAGAAGGAGAAAACGAGAGAAGTAAGACAGAGAAGGAGAAAACGAGGCAGAGAGCAAAATGTGTAACCGTGCGCATGTGTCAATTCTAACCGTTCACATGAGGCACTTCTAACCGTGCGCATGCTAACCATGGCCCAGTTGAAACCGAGGCCCGCTACAAATGTGAAAGGGCCCAGTTCAGAGGTTCTATCAGTTAAGTCTATTAGCAAAAAGATCATAAAATGTGTTAAGCCTTCCTAAATGTGTTATTAATTTGGCACCGTCAAACAAATAAAACCAAATTGAGTAAACGTTGACATGATAGCCATGAGTCAAAATCAAGGAGAACAACTTAAACAAATTGAGAAAATGTTGACTATTTGCCAGTGTCAGGAACGGTTAGGATTTCCTAACTGTGTTGGCATGCTAGTCTGGGACGGGTTAAGACTTGCTAACTATGCAAGATAGCAAGATAGTTATGATCACAATTTAACAACCAAGTGACATTATATACAGAAAGATACAACTTAGTTTCTGACATAGTAGTCAAAAGATACAACTTAGGTTCTGACATAGTAGACAAAAGATACACAATAGTTTCAGACATACGTGGCTATAAGCCTTCCTAACAGAGAGACCTTAGGTTCAGACATAAGAGACAAAAGATGCACATTAAGGGTGCCTGCTTTACAACTAAATACTTCTTCAGCTAGCTTCCAACCAATGGCTTAGTAGACCTCTACAAAGTAGAGACCAATGGCTTCAGCTCTAGCTTCCACTCTGACCAGCAACATCGAATATTCTTCTATGTTGGCTGCAGCCCTGAATTCAGCCCATCCTTGAGACAGCACAATGTCAGCACCTTGCATGGTGTATGACCCTTCAATTGCTTCTTCCATAACCTGCCTCCAGAAAAGTATTGTCCCTTGGTTAGGGAACTTGTATGGCTCCACTGTTTTGGCAGGAACATTCTGCAAGAACAGATATTTCGTAAGCACGATTCAACAAGAGATTCAGCATATGCAAGTAACAGCAAATCTTACCAGGTAGTTTAAGTGTACTTCATCATTGTTCACCATGTGAACCCAGAACTTCATGTCATGGACATATTTGTAGAAGCCACCATCCTCTATGTCCTCTCTCAGATGTGCCATAATGGCCTTGCTGATTCCATAGTTTATTTCGGCCATTGCCTCTTCACATATGTGATTCACATTTGTGAAAAGCATGTTCTCACAGGCCTCTCTAACTTTCTGTTCCATTGCATTCACCACTGTTCACAATGAAAACAACAAGGTTAGTTACCAAGCCTTATAATGTTTTCAACTAGAAGTTCAACTGGAAGGTCA
Source organism: Alopecurus myosuroides (assembly GCA_028641055.1). NCBI lineage: Eukaryota > Viridiplantae > Streptophyta > Magnoliopsida > Poales > Poaceae > Alopecurus > Alopecurus myosuroides. The sequence goes on from JAPCYS010002943.1 coordinate 10,670, forward strand.
GATAGAACAGTGAATATTTGGTAATCTTACGAGGTAGTTCAACTGGAAGTTTGACTTCCTTCCCATGTTCACCAACATGGTAAACAGTGAGCTCAAAGTACTCATCCCTATCAACATCGAAGTCCTCATCATCACCCACATAGGTGAATGACACAACATCTCCAACCTGAATATTATACACCCTGATAGCTGACTTCCAGTATGGACCAGCTACCTTTATCTTCTTCTGAGTTCTCTGCAAGTACATTGATATGTATAATCATTCATGCATTTGGCATGAAGCCAATTCTCACATAGACTGTTTAGCTTTTCCTTGAAGAAACAAGGCACAGCCTGCATAACATGTAAAATATAGTTATAATTCAGTCAGGAAGAGGATGTGAATTTAAGAATTATTGCAGAGTACTGCTACTTGGAGTGCTACTACTACATTTTGTATTAAGTACACTACTACAACATGCATAAGTACTACTACTTGGAAACGCAAGTGCTAATACTGCATTTTGTATTAATAACATTATGTACTTCTACTACAACATGCATAAGTACTACTACTTGGAAACCCAACTGCTACTACTGCCTTTTGTATTATTACAGTTGCAATCTATGATTCAGAAATGCTACTACAACATGCATAAGTACTACTACTTGGAAACCCAAGTTCTAATACTGCATTTTGTATTAAGTACATTATGTACTGCTACTACAACATGCATAAGTACTGCTACTACTGCCTTTTGTATTATTATAGTTGCAATCTATGATTCAGAAATGCTACAACAACATGCATAAGTACTTCTGCTTGGCGCGCTACTACTGCACTATGTACTGCTACTTGGATTCAGAATTGAAAAGTATCTACAATTTCTTGGATTCAGAATTGAAAAGTATCTACAATTTCGTTGCTTACCACACCCTCCTTGAATCCTTCCTTCATGTGCAACTCAAAAACCTTCGCACGCCTGTTCGAGTAACCACATCTGTTGACCCCTTGGTCACAGAAACGACACTCCATGCCTTCTACCCTTGTCATAATACAATAACATATAACTCAGTTCGAAGTAGGGATAAGTCTACAATATGAACAATAACCAACCTAGAATTGTTCAGGCAGAGAAAACACAGGATTCAGGCAGGAAAACACATGATTCAGGAACATGCAAGATCCAGGTAGGAAAACACAGGATTGAACAACACAGAGTAGAAAGATTCAAGCAGAGAACAGTGGGTACAAGATAATATAAAAAACCCTAACTATCGACTGAAGATACTACAAAAAAACAGTCTTCAAGAACAGTGAGTACAAAGATTCAAGCAAAGAACAGTGGGTACAAGATGAGATAAAAAACCCTAATTATCGACTGAATATACTACAAAAAAACAATCTTCAACAACAGTGAGTAGAAATACTCATGCAGAAAACAGTGCATAGAAGATGAGATAAAAAAACCTAACTGTCGACTGTAGATAATACAGAAAAACAGGCTTCAAGAACACTGAGTAGACATGCAGACAGCAGAGCATACAAGACGAGATAAAAAAAACCTAACTATGGACTGAAGATAATACAGAAAACAAAGAGAGCAGAGAGCAAGAGAGATGCCATCGAAGCAGTAAGGAGAATGCATAAAAGGGATTGAAGAACAATGAGCAGAACGAACTAACCGTTTGCCTCCTCGGTGGCCAAGAAGCAGAGATGAACAGAGGAAATACAAGGACCTTCTGGTTTGCCTCGAAGAAAAGAGGAAGAGAAATGAAAAAGAATCAATACAAAGATTGATCCAGAGAATGGTTTTATGAACTAAAAGGTTAAACAAGGAAGAGGAAGATAACTCACCATTCTCGGTCTAGTCGCACGGGCGCAGTCTCCGAAGCAACTCTGCGATTATGAAGGGTAGTAGTGGGGGTAACGCCGTGGCAACCGAGTGGGGTCATGCGCCTCCCCACCTTCTCGCAGGCCGCAACTGCTTGCAGTTGAGGCCTCCTTTGTGGGCTCGTTACTGGGCCGCAACTGCCTGCGTTGCTTCAGAACGCAACTGCCTGAGTTGCTTCAGAACGCAATTGCCTGAGTTGCTTGAGGCTGCAACTAAATGTGGGCTACAACATAATGTTGGTCTAGAACAAATAGAGCATGACAATCAGAGTAAAAAAGACAATGTAGACTGCTAGCCAATGTTCTGGATGTTTATCATTCCAGAACAAATTAGGCATGACAGTCAGACTAAAGTATATACCTATCAGTCAAAAATTAGAACTGGACAAAAAATTGGCACTTTAACTTCTTTTACATACATTAGGATATCAGTAAAAAAATAGGGAAGCAGAAAGTAGCCAGTTACATCACTGATACATATAGTGCATTACTGATACAGAAAGTTTTCCAATAGTTGGCACAAATACTTGTCTCAATCTTCAAGTGGAAAGTGGGCACAAGTACTTGTCTCAATCTTCAAGTGGAGTAATCACTAGCCTAAGCCAACCGATGGGATCTCTTTCTTCTGAATGTCTCTCATCTTTGACGCTGAATGTGCATATGCTTCCATCCTCCAGCCTGAATTCTTCTACGATTGCTGACCACCCACTTGAGACAATAGCCTTTCCTCTTGAACTCAGCTTAAGCCTAGCATATTTAGCAGATGTTCTCAGCCAGCAGTTGACAACTATATTAAGTTCTACCAGAAGGAATCCCAATAAGAAACTTTGGGTGAAATCATGTTCAAATTCCCGGAAAACAATTTGTATAACAATGCATAAGTAACAGGCAGTGAAAACTACTAAATTGTTGTATTTAGAATGATGAGTTTGCATGACAGTATGTACCATTTTGCATAAGTCCGTCATTGTGCACACATAGTGCTTGATGCGTGCCTTTGGCTTCTTTTCGGCCATGCTCTTCAGTTGCATTGTTTGTAGGAAGTTCAATTTGACAATGTTTGCAAAGTAACATTCTTCGTCGAAGCTTAAGCTTACAGGATCAGTAAAAATGCCAGGACCTCTAGTGGTTGTTAGCTTCATTTCGACAAGATACTTGGTATCTTCTTCTTCATCGCTGACTAGCACATCGTCATCACTGACTAGCACATCATCATCACTGACTAGCACATCATCATCACTGATGGGCATGTCTTCATCACTGCTGGGCATGTTATCAACACTGATAGGCACATCATCAACCTTTTTCTTCCCTGTTGCTGACTCTGCAGCAAATTAAGTCAATAGTTAACTACTGTGCATATGGTGTTAAGTTTGCTACTTCAAAGAGAATGCAATGACAGTGGTAACCAGTACATTGTGCTAACCTTGGTCATAAACTGTACCACTAATGGGCACATCATCAACCTTTCTCTTTCCTTTTGCTGATCCTGCAGCAAATTAAGTCAACAGTTAACTACTGTGCATATGGTGTCAAGTTTGCTACTTCAAAGAGATGCAATGACAGTGGTAACTAGTACATTGTGCTAACCTTGGTCATGAACTGTAACACTGATGGGCACATCATCAACCTTTCTCTTTCCTTTTGCTGATTCTGCAGCAAATTAAGTCAACAGTTAACTATTGTGCATATGGTGTCAAGTTTGCTACTTCAAAGAGATCTAAAATGCAATGAAAGTGGTAACTTGCACATTGTGCTAACCTTGGTCATGAACTGTACCACAGATGGGCACATCATCAACCTTTCTCTTTCCTTTTGCTGATCCTGCAGCAAATTAAGTCAACAGTTAACTACTGTGCATATGGTGCCAAGTTTGGTACTTCAATGAGATCTAAAATGCAATGACAGTGGTAACTTGTACATTGTGCTAACCTTGGTCATGAATTGTACCACTGATGGGCACATCATCAAGTTTACTGACCACAAGTCTTAAGGAGGCAAAATAGTTCTTCACCCCTTTTGGTAGCATCTTCTCATCTCTGAAGCTGAAAATCCATATAGACCCTTCTTCCATTTTGAATGCTTGAACAGCTTTGTACCAGCCAAACTCAATTTTTGCTTTCCCACCTTTACCAAGTTGCAGTGTACAATATCTTTCCACTTTGGTTCCCATACTGCTCACTACCATACTGACATTTGCTGGTCTGTACACTTGTGCTCTCAATAGTTGCATTAGAAAAGCCTGTGTGAATTCTGTGGAAAATTCCTACAACATTTGAGTACAAATACAGTTTAGAGCATGCCGTTTAAGTTGGTCTCGATTCAGTATTAATTTAAGATGACTCTAAAACATACCATGCAGGCATGAGTAGGAGTAGTAAAGCTTTCGATGATTGTGCAAACATAATCTTTAATGCTACTCGTTGGTGATCTTTCAAGATAGCTCAGTAGTTGCAAAACTTGGCTCTGCTTCATAGACACTTCATTACCAAATATGCACTTGACGTCAAAAACCTCAGTGCCCAAGTTGTAACCCGGTCCTACATACACAAAATCATGTGTCAAACAACTACAATACTGTACCAAGTTTAAATACTTGTAGGGCAAGTTTAAATTTGATTGCATCAACTTTAACTACTTATAGGACAAGTTCAACCAGTACCTCTAACTGTCATCTCTTCTTTCAAGACAGGCTCTTCTTCGGAGTCAGTTCTGTAGTCATCTTCCGGTGTGAAATGTTCATCACTGTCAGCTAATAAGTACTCGTCCGAAGTGGCATCTTCTTCATCACTGTCAACAATCAAAGGCTTCTTGTTGCTACCCATAGTCCTGCTGTAATGTGAATCAGACAAAGTAATAGTATCAATAAGTTGCAAGATGTGGCAATAACCCTAGGAACAGAAAAACGCAATCCAGGCCTATAAGTACAAGAATGAACAAAAAAACCCTAATACATTTCCCCCAACAAAGAAATCAAAAGAAGATCAAGATCCAACGGAAGAATTGATGTGTGGCGGCGGTTGATATGTAGGCTTACCGTAGATAGGAGACACCAAGGGAGAATCGATGTGGTCCTGGTCGCCTCCGCCGCCTGTGGCCTGCGTCGATAGCTCCTGCTCTCCGCTGCCGCAGCTCCCTCTCGTAAACCCTAACCCTTCGAGCGTCCAAAAGGCTGGGGTTTCCGGTCTTAAGTAAACACCATGTTTGCAAATAGAACCCCGTAAAACTTTGAGCAGTTGACTTGTGCCTTTCCACTTCTATGATTTCTTTCAGAAAACTCCTAGAACTAATTTTCCAATTCAAAACTAAATGGGAATGGTTTCTTGTTCGAACTTAATGGGAAGTAATTTTCAATGGTTTGTACAAATTAATATTAAGTGGTCTGTGATGATTTGTAATTATTTTTAAAAATTTAAAAATTATTTTTAAAAATTTAAACCAAAGTAGGAAAACTAAATGGGAATGTTTCCAGTTCAAACTTAATTGGAAGTAATTTCTTAAAATTCAAAGCACAGTAGGAAAACTAAATGGGAATGTATCCAGTTCGAACTTAATTGGAAGTAATTTTTTAAAATTCAAACCACAGTAGGAAAACAGAAATACAAAGAGTGGTTTTGTAAACTTCCATGTTTATAACCACAACAAAAATACACAGAAATGTTGGGTATCAGCCTATGCCCTGAATGAAAACTTCAGGACATGTAAGGCAAGATACCCTTAGCAAAGTTCAGCACAAAGTTCACACACAGGCATTTCAAAAGCTGTAGTTAATATAGTATTAAGAACAGGTACCATATAAATACAATTTGGACAGACATAGGTTCATATGTTCTACTGAACATAAACATACTCAAGTTCAACACAGCTTGACACTTCGGCATCATTTTTACAAAAGGTGAGACCATGATAAGTTCAACACAGCTGGGCACTTCGGCATCATTTTTACAAAAGGTGAGACCATGATAAGTTCAACACATGTTTAGAGGACTTCATCGCTTTTGGGAAGGGGGACCATGAGAAGTTCTATTTCCCCAAACCTCTGAGGCACTGAGAAGTTGAGAAGCCAGATGTCATTCTCCTTGATCTTGTACTCCTTCACAGCATTTGGCCAGTTTTTTGTCATCATAACAGAGTTCTTGCCCTTTCCTATCTTTGCCTTGAAACTGAAGGTTCTCTAGTTGACATTGCTCTCCACATGTATCATTTTTTCTTCATCTCGCTGTAATTGAGCATGCAGGTACGTTTTAGAGAATTTAGCACCAATGTCCTGTCATCCAAACAAGCATTCCAGTGTCAGAGTTAACAAGCAAATGGTTTGCATTAAAGCAGATGCATTATAGTTTCAAGCTTGGACTTACAAGTTTGCTCTTTCCTTCAATGACGTTGGAGTTTGTCATCCTGTGAACGTAGAACCTCCTTTGGAACTTTCCAGCTTTGGCAACACTACAGAAGTCTTCAAGCCACTCTTGCTGAAACTTTGTGAGGTACATGTCATTACCAAACCAGCAAAGTTCATCAAAACATTTTCCCCCAGTCAGGACTACTTCACGTGGACCTCTGAACAACAGGTCTTCAGCTACTTCTTTGTTTTTGTCATTAGGAGCTTCTTTTCTCTTCTTCTGCGGACGATCTACTCTGCTTAGCATAATCTTGTTGTTTTCAATGAACAAATTGCTAGGACCAGGAGTACTAGCAATATTTCCAGCTTTTTTCTTCTTATCAAGTGCCTCCAAGAAATCATGAGTTGGACAGCGTGGACAAAAGTTCATAGGAGTAGGAGCTACTACTTCATGTTGAGTTGGAGTAGTTCCCTTTTTCACCTTGTACTTAGCAAAGTCTTCCTCTTCATGATCACTGTCACTGATGAGGATAGCCACCTTCTTGCTGTTTCCAGTGGCTGTACCTATAATAATAGAAACAACTGTTAAATGGTAGTCTGCAATATGTGGTGAGAGTTAACTGGTATAGTACAACACATTTCAACACTAACATACCATCTACAGCCACCTTCTTGATGTTCTTGACCTCTGCAAGTTTCGGAGTGCTTTTCAGCTTGTCTTCATCATCACTGTCACTGATGACGATAGCCACCTTCTTGCTGTTTCCAGTGGCTGTACCTATAATAATAGAAACAACTGTTAAATGGTAGTCTGCAATATGTGGTGAGAGTTAACTGGTACAATACAACACATTTCAACACTAACATACCATCTACAGCCACCTTCTTGATGTTCTTGACCTCTGCAAGTTTCGGAGTGCTTTTCAGCTTGTCTTCATCATCACTGTCATCGATGCAAATGAGATATCTCTTTCCAGAGGCCATTGTACCCCTGACATGTTAAGACAACCAATATTCAGTTAACTATAAGTGAACTCATCTGATGTAAATAAACTCATTTGATTTACCAAAAATAATAGCACTCTAGTTGGTCATGATCTACCATGAACACTAGCAGTCTAGTTGAACATCAGCTACCAAGAACACTAGCAGTCTAGTTCAACTTCATCTATCAAGACTAATTTGATGTAAATTAACCTAAATAATAGCACTCTAGTTGATCATGATCTACCAAGAACACTAGCAGTCTAGTTGAACATCAGCTACCAAGAACACTAGCAGTCTATTTCAACTTCATCTATCAAGACTAATTTGATATAAATTAACCTAAATAATAGCACTCTAGTTGATCATGATCTACCAAGAACACTAGCAGTCTAGTTGAACATCAGCTACCAAGAACACTAACAGTCTAGTTCAACTTCATCTATCAAGACTAATTTGATGTAAATTAACCTAAATCTGTAGTCATCTGACAGAAGCAAAAAATTAAAGAAACCTATCAGTTAAAGAAATCTGTAGTCATCTGTACAAAGTTAATTTAATTAAAGAACACTTGTTAAATTAAATTCACAATTGTTAGGCCGAGTTAAATACTGCAAGTAGTTCTGTTGCCTCCATTTGTCTAGTTTCAGATTTATAGAAACATACTTCCTAGTAATCAAGAAGATAATGACAGTGAACCGTATCTCATACATGTACTCCACACAACAGGTTTCTGAAATGATCTATCAGTTGCGCATGATATATCAAGAAGCCTATCAGTCTAGTTGGGCAAGATCAAGATCTATCAAGGAATCTACCGGTTGGAACGCAATCCAGATCTAGAAATCAACAAGGCAAATGAGAATCATAGCAGTCTAGTTCAAATGATCTATCAGTTGGGCATGATCTATCAAGAAACCTATCAGTCTTGTTAGTTGTTAGGCCAGATTAAGATCTATCAAGAAACCTACCGGTTGGAACGCAATCCAGATCTAGAAACCAACAAGGCAATCGTAGATCTACCGATAGGCAGAGATGGGAGGGAGAGACGTACCCGGCTTCTTCTCAGAGTGGCGGCGCTCGTCGGAGTGGTGGAGTTCGTCGGAGTGGCGGCGCTCGTCGGGGTGGAGGCGCTCGGACCTTCTGCTCTGCTGGAACCCTAGGGAGGTGAAATGAAGTGAAGTGAAGTGAAGTGGAGCTGTGTGTTGCGACGGGGAAGACTAGTAGACTGGCATTTCTTACTAAAAAACCCTCATAGCAATTTAAGTTTTTAAAACACGTCCTTCCACCTGCAACACTTTAGCACAAAAATCCCTACTCGTTCTAATCGCCATCGTTCAATTCATTCCCCTCCCTTCCTCGCGTCTGGCGTATCTGCACGACGGGGAGAATCGCCGCCGCCGACTGCGCCGCCACCTCCACCGCTGGTAGGTCCTCTAAGCTGCCCCGAGCGTCGCCGCCACCTCACACTGGTTGTTTTCTAGTACGTCCTCACCTAGTGCGCGCGCTCTCTGCTAGGAGGAATCCTACACGGCGAGGAATTCACCTCCGCGGCGACAGCGCGGCGGCGTTATCTTCTCAGACGGCGAGTTTATCCGGTAAGCCCTCACCCATAAGCCCTCATCCATGCGCCCTCGCCCATGCGCGCCCTCACCCATGCGCGCCCTCACCCGTACACTCTCCTTCTAGGTGAAACCCTAGGCGACGCAGCTGCTTCCCATGGAGTTCGACCCGCGACGGTCATTCAAGCACCGAAGGACTTCTGGTGAGTTCTCCCCTGATCACTGCATCTCTTAGGTTCGTCTATGTTCGTCTGATTGCTGTAAAATCAAATCAAGCAGTGTTCGTCTGATTGCTATGAAACCAACGTATACCACACATGATGACTGTAGTTAAATTGACTTCACAGTAGTAACTGATGACTGTTACTGAACACTTGTTCTTCTGGACTCGCTCAGTGGCAGTATAGATTTATGTGAAATTAAATTTGGCTTGCTTGTATGATTGGAATAACTAGGATTAATATTAGTTGATGTATGCAGGAATTTGTTGATACATATTTTGGACTGCATTGTTGTGTTCCTGTTCTTAATTATAATGGACAAGAGTTGGATAGCAGCACCTAGATCCACTGTTGAGTTTGAAGCTGGTGTTAGGAGTTTCTTAGATTTTGCTGCAGCTAATGCTAGAATGTTCCATAGAGTGCTTTGTCCTTGCAAAAAATATGGAAACAGATACTGGAGAACTGAATCTGTAGTTACTGACCATTTAGTATGCCATGGTTTCATGGCTGGTTATACAAAGTGGGTTTTTCATGCAGAAACTGAACTTGACCATGCACATGACAATGAACCACAAGATGAAATTGAAATGAACTATAGGAATGAATCAGATCAATATGCTGATAGCCCTGAGATGGACCAAATGTTACTTGATGCTTTTGGAATGTATGATACTAATCAGTTAGGCAGTGACGATGATGAAAGTAGTGAAGACGATGATAGTAGTGACGTCCCTGATCCTGATTGTGAAGCTTACAAAGCCCTAGTAGAAGATTGGAGCAAGGATGTATTTCCTGGTAGCAAACTATCAAAGCTACAATTTCTAGTTAAGTTGATGAACATAAAAAATACATGGAAAGTCCCAAATGTTTGCTATGATGCCATCCTTTCCTTGCTGAAAGAATTGTTTCCTGATGGTCACTCCTTGCCTAAAAATTATCATGCATCAAAACGATATATCAAGGATGTTGGTATAGGTTATGAAAGTATTGATGCTTGCACCCATGACTGCATCATGTTTAGAGGTCAGCATTCTAATGCAAATGAGTGTCCAGTATGCAATACCAGTATATGGAAAAGTGTTAGCATAGGGGTCAATGGAAAAAGGGAGTACAAGGTTGCTCACAAAGTTATAAGACACTTCAAACTGAAGCCTAGAATAAGAAGACTGTTTATGTCTAGCAAAACAGCACCAAACATGACTTGGCACAATACTAACAGAACTAAAGATGGAAGGATGAGACATCCAGCTGACTCTCCGGCATGAAAATACTTTGACTCCAAACACAAATGGTTTGGTGCTGAACCTAGAAACATTAGGTTTGGACTTACAACTGATGGGTTTAACCCATTTGGGAACATGAACCTATCCTATAGCATCTGGCCAATTGTTCTAATTCCTTACAACCTTCCTCCATAGATTTGTATGAAATCTTCTAATTTCATACTGAATGTACTAGTGCCTGGAAGAAAATCTCCTGGAAAATAACTGGACATCTACATGCAGCTCACAATGGAAGATCTACATGAGTTTTGGAAGCCTGGAGTTTGGACATATGATGTTGTTCTTGGCAGAAAATTCAGATTGCACGCAGCGTTGCTATGGCCTATCAGTGACTGGCTCGGAAGGGGCAGCATGAGTGGTGAAAGCTTACTTACTTGTTCTTTCTGTCTTACTAACACTTGCAATAGGTGGCTAAAACATGGAAAGAAGACAATCTTCCTAGGACACCGTAGATTCCTAGATAACAATCATCCATACAGTTTAGATGAAGACTCTTTCAATGGCAAAGTTGAGCTGAGAGAGCCTCCAATCCAACCTTCAGGGAAAGAAATATCAGACATGACAACATGTCTGCATACAGATTATGGGAAGTTACAAAAACCAAAGAGGTCTGCAAAGAGAAGGAAGAAAATTCTAAACAAGAAGAAGAGAATGTTGACACATTTGAGCACAGTGTTGCATCAACATTCAAAAAGAGGAGTGTGTTCTTCAACCTTGAATACTGGGAGACAGGGCTTGTCAGACACAATTTAGACATTATGCACATTCAGAAAAATGTTTTTGACAACATTGTTGGTACAATTCTTGATGTTGACAAGAAATCGAAGGATGGATTGACTGCAAGGATGGACCTGAAATAAATGAACATAAGAACTGAGCTGCATGCTGATACTAGTGGTCCAAACCTATACTTCCACGAGCAATTTACCTGTTGACCCCACAGGGTCAGACAATTTTCTGCACTATCATAAAATATGCACAATTTCCAGATGTTTATGCATCCAACTTATTTCACAAGTTACTCCTAGACAAGAAAAAACTAGTTGTCATGAAGACACATGATTGCCACATTGTAATGCAAGATTTGATGCCATTGGCACTGTGTAGAACATTGCCTGAGAGTGTATCTGTTCCATTGATAAGGCTGTGCAACTATTTCAAGGTGATGTATGGTAAAGTGATAGATGTTAGGGAAATTGAGGAGTGGGAAGCTGCAATTCCAGAAATCTTGTGCCAGCTAGAGATGATTTTTCCTCCTTCTTTCTTTGACATCATGGTACATCTAACTATGCACCTAACAACTTAAGTAAGAATGGATGGACCTGTACACTACAGGGACATGTGGTAAACTGAGATGTATGTAGGAAAGTTGAAAAACATGGTACGAACCACAAGTCATCCAGAGGGTTCAATTGCAGAAACATATCAGTTTGAGGAGAGTCTGAATTTTTGCTCAAGATACTTGGTAGGCAGTGCTACCTTGATTAATAAACCCCCAAGACATGATGATAATTGTTTGTATGCAGCTGATAGCCATATTTATTTGAGGCAAATTGGCAAGCCTTTGTCAGGTTTTGCGGCAGTTCAACTAGATTTCACATCGTGGACACAAGCTCATAGATGTGTTCTCATGAGCTATACCAAAATTGAAGAATACACCTAGTGAGATACTGACACACTTGTTATTTGAACTATGCAGAAATAATTATGTGGTATGGCTCTAACTCTTACCTGATTCTTGTAGACAACACATAAATGTACTCAGAGCTGGTACAAAGAAATCTAAAAGAGAGATTGAGAATGCTCACCACAATAGTTTTCATACTTGGTTTGCTGACCATGTAAGTAATGAACTACATAGTAATGTAGGTAGCAATCTTTGAACGTGGTTATTTTTTGACAACTTATCTTGTATATCAGGTACAAAAACTGATATCACAAGGAGTTGATCTACCAGAGGAAGTCGTTACATTGGCTCAAAAACCATATATGATAGTCAAGTCGTACAGTAGTTATTGCATAAATGGAAGCAATTACCATACACACTCCTATGGGTTAGGAAAGGTTACACAATGTGATGGCGTTTCAGTTGTTGCGAGAACATCAAGTTATGCTAGTGCTAGGGATGGAAACCCAGCTGAAGGAAATGTTACCTATTACGGCCGAATTACTGATATTATTGAGTTAAATTACTCAAATATAGGTCATGTAGTCCTCTTCAAGTGTGATTGGGTAAAAAGGAATGCAATCATACATTTGAAATTGTTTGGAATAACAGAGGTAAAATTGGACCAAATGTGCAACACAGAAGACAAAAAATGTGAACCATATATTCTAGCAAGTCAAGCCAAACAAGTATACTATGTGCAAGATCCAGTAGATACTGAGTGGCATGCTGTTGTTACACCTACAGTCAGAGATTACTATAATATGGATTCTGTTTTGGACGATGTGAGTATATGTTTCGCGGTACTGTATAAGTTATGTAATGCATTATATGTAATTGAACTAACTGTATATTTGATTGTTCGCAGGAGCAACAGTGAACGATGAAGAGCAAAGGAGATTGCTTAGTGGCATTAACAAGAGGCTAAAGGAGCAAGATCTGCCTGAAATAGATGTACATCAGACAAGAGCAGATGTCCACCGTACTAGTCTTCTTAAGATGACTAGAAATTATGAATCTCAAGATTACCATCAGTTCGAGTATAAACGAAGATGTTCTGGTCAAGAAAATCATGAAGCAGCAGGAGTACTCCTCTGATGAGACAAGGGATGGGCAGGTGCGACATTATAACGAGCAGCAGTACGGCTATTCCACTGATGCAACATTAGATGATGATGAAGAGCTAGAAGATTATCAGCAAGAAGAGCAAGCAGGAATTCAGCAAGAAGTACCACAAGAGCAAAAAGAAGATGATAAATCACTAAATGGTACGTACTTATACCTTATATTATGGATGGAGCTAAGTCATCATTCAAATTGCAAAATGTATTGTACCACACACAAAGGTATTTTGGATACTGATCACTCATGAATCAATTTGCAGTAACTGAGAAGAAGAGAAAAAGGGGTCCAATAGAAATGAGAAAAAATTGGGAAAAGTATGGGCCACATAACAAGGTCAAAGTAGAATTCAACAGTCAAGGACAGCCTTGCGGTTTGAAAACTTCAAAATTATCTAATTTCATCATTATTTTAGTCAGAGGAAAAGATGTGTCTGTCTCTGCTCGCAATTGGAGGAAGGTCCCACACTCTGAAAAGCAGAAACTTTGGAACACTATCAAGGTGGAAAATTATCTAATTTATGATGAACTTTACTTGGTTTTTCATTCCTAGTCTTAAGAGTACTTTGCTAGCTTCGTAATCATAACTGTACTTCACTTTGATGAATAGGGATTCTTCATTATTGACGATATACACAAAGATTGGGTTATGAAGTCTGTGAGCAAAAAATGGAGAACATTCAGGTCCCATTTGAAGCATAGATTCTATGATGCAACTTAGTCTACAAAAGAAAATATCGATAATGGATGTGGGGATAGGATTCAAGCTGATCAGTGGGAATGGCTTGTGAAGTATTGGAAAAGTGACTCGTACCTTGCAAGTGGTCATCTGATTTTCTGATAATATAGACAATGACAAATTTGTATTACTAACTTATTTTGGTCCTGTATGCAGACAATGTGCAACAAAAATAAGGAAACAAGGAACAAGTCCCAGGATAACTCTAAGCACACTGCAGGAACCAGACCATTTGTAGTTGTACATGAACAACTGGTAAGCTTTGAAAATTCCTTTGTGAATGAACATAATATTTGGGATAAACAATTTTGTATAAGCATGGGCCACATAACAATGTTTTTCATTATTACTGAGAATGCTCACCACAATAGTTTTCATGCTTGGTTTACAGGAAATGCAACTGGGTAGACCAGTATCCAGGGCAGAGCTCTACCGTGTTGTCCACACAAGAAAGAATGGAGAACTAGTTGATAAATTTCGCGCAAAGAAAATTGTAAGACAACGATAAATTTTGTACATGCATATAGTTATTATGGATATCAACACGCATACAAATGCTATTCTTAATGCCTTAATAGACTGAGATAACAGATAAGTTCCAACAAGATCCCTCTCTAATGGCAGAGGCTCACAGAGATGGTGATGTGTACTCCACACTATTCACAAAATCAAAGCAATGCCGATTGCACAGACTTGGACTAATTGTGGGAGGAAGATCATCGAAAGTGCTGACTGAAACACTAGCGGCATTAAAGGATGCAATTAAAGAGAACAATATGCTCAGAGAACATGTTGGCTCAATGCACAGCACCTAGACAGAACTATTGGAATGGAAGGCACAAATGGAAGATAAGATTGATCTGATCATAACTCAAAATGGAGGGCAAATACCAAGCCAACCAAGAGGTGAAATAAGGAAGAAAGCAACTGAAGAAAGAGCATCTACGTACGAGTCAGATGAACATGGTCATACTGGAGGGCAGATACCAAGCAAATCAAGAGGAGAAGTTAGGAAGAAAGGAACTAAAGAAATAGGATCCGCACATGATGCAGATGAAGGTGGTCACAATGGAGGGCACGTACCAAGCCAACCAAGAGGAATAAGTAGGAAAAAGCAACTGAAGAAAGAGGATACGCACATGGTGCAGATGAAGATGGTTATGAGATGGATGTGGAAAAAAATAGAAAAATAATACAACAACCTAAGAAAGCAATGGAGTCAGTGCACAAGAAGAATGAGAAGGAAGCATCAAAACTAAAGATGGAATCAGTGACGGAGAAGCAAGGCAGCCAAGTAACATCAGCAGTAACAACATAGAGCACTAAACCTGGAAGAACCAAAGTAACAGCAGCAGAGATACCAAGCACATCAAGAGGAGAAGTTAGGAAGAAAGGAACTGAAGAAATAGGATCCGCAGATGATGCAGATGAAGATGGTTATGAAATGGATCTGGAAATAAACAGAAAAATAATACAACAAGCTAAGAAAGCAATGGAGTCAGTGCACAAGCAGAATGAGAAGGAAGCATCAAAACTGAACATGGAATCAGTGACTGAGAAGCAAGGCAGCCAAGTAACATCAGCAGTAACAACAGAGAGCACTAAACCTGGCAGAAGCAAAGTAACAGCAGCAGAGACACGTAAACCTTATAGCATTCAGTCAACAGTAACAGAGATTACTAAAGCTAGCAATGGACAAGCAGAAGAAGCAGCAATAGAAGCAACAGATATTTTGAAACCTAACAACAGCAAGGCAGCAATAGAAGCAACAGAGATTAATAAACCACTGCAAGATGATCAAGCACTTGCAACAACACATCAAGGAACTGACTCCATTGTAGCAGGCAGGCCAAAACGACGAAGGAGACTCAAAGTAATAGAAACACCTACACCACCTACAGCAACCAGAACAAAAGTAAAACAAAGGAGAAGAAAGAAAGCAGGTGAAGAAACTGAAATAAGCCAGTTGGAACATCAGGATACAGAGGACACTGAAATATGTGAAGCAAGTCAGACCTTGAGCCAGATGAAGAATATGAGAAAAAGGAGTAAACAAGAGGACAAAACTGAAGATTGTGAAATTGAGTTGGTCCAAACTCAAACCACAAAATCTGATTCAAAGAAATCGTACAAGGAACTGTTGGCAGAGTCGACACAACATCGGAAAATAAAGGAAGAAAAGGTAGATGAGATGAACACAAGCTTGAAACAAACTGCATTTGAAGCTGCTTGCACCAAAGGAACTGCAGGGACTACAGGAAAGTATGAAAGTAAACACAATAATGATTACTTGTACCCAAGGAGGCCAATAAAGGTTAGTGTGATATGCACTTACTGACATGTAGATCCACTGTTGCTTTTGCATTGAAGTTGATTTCTGCCCTTTTTCACATATGCAGAGTGACAGAATCAAGGCAGGCATGGAAGTTGGTTTAACATCACCAAACAGTGAAAGGTTGGTCGCATTGGCAACTGTGCAGAATGTTGGAGCAGAAGAGCTCGTCGATGTTACTGTAAATATAGTATACATAGTGGAACTCGTCTATCTCAACCTAAAGAAAGGTTCAGCACTTTGAGGCATGCAGAAGCACGGTGCATCAAATGGCCGAAGAAAAACGTAAGTTTTGATTGGCTGTAATATTTTAATTGCCGGTACATATTATTATATGGACCTAGGTAGATACAATTAACTGAACCTAGATGCTTTTAGTAAGCATAATATAATGTGAGCCAAAAATTAAATGAACACCTTATTTGTGACAGATTTCAGAGGCAGACCTAGATGAAAAAGTTGCAAAAATGTGCAGCGATATCGAGAAAAATATACCAATGACAGAGGTTAGATATGTAGATCCAGTTACTCGGACAGAGCATTTTTTGAAAATGGTATATCCAGGTATGTACTTATTGTCATTTCGTCATACTAATTTTGCATTGAAGATATGGTTGAATTCCAATTATTCCATATGAAAAAATTAGTGACTCCCATTCTTTGAACTGTTTGTATTCTTTACTTGTACATTATGCACAGTTTTGAACATGCGTTGGGTTGTCTTGCAAGTTTAGTAGCTTTTGAGCTGTATAAAATATAGGTGAAAAGCTACAGGGCAAATGACAAACAGCTAACTAAATGCTAGTGGGCTAGTTACCTGAGGGCTGCGGCCAAATTATCTTGTTATATTGCTCGTTTTTCGATTATGCATTTTTAGGTTTGCTATGTAATGAATATGCACCTTGCATTCTCTCTTCAATGAGCTTTTACTATAGTTCTTCTCTCATGTCTATGCTTTTATGTAATGAAGTTATAATGTGGTTACATCTTGCTATGCAGATACACAGGCATAAATACTTCGTGTTGTCGTCGAATGGTGATGAACAATAGTTATCATAGGTTGTTAATCATGAACTATAGATATGAACAGTTGTTAATTATGTATATCTTGTTGTGATAGCTGATTCATGTTTAATGTACAATACATGTGAAGTGATGATATATAATGGTTGAAAGTACCTGTATTGCTACTGCTATGATGTATTGCGCAATTTATGTTTTAAATGCCATTGTGAAAGGAAAAAAAATCAACACAGTGCCACTAATGCAATCGGGGGCACTTTGGCAAATTGCCACTAAAAGGTTTTAGTGGCACTTTAGCAAAGTGCCACTAAAAGATTTTAGTGGCACTTTGGCAAAGTGCCACTAAAGGTTCTAGTGGCACTTTGGCAAAGTGCCACTAAAAGGTTCTAGTGGCACTTTGAGAAAGTGCCCCGTTGATCGTGTCTCTAAAGGGTTTTAGTGGCACTTTGGCAAAGTGCCACTAAATAGTTTTAGTGGCAAGTGCCACTAAAACTATTTAGTGGCACTTTGCCAAAGTGCCACTAAAACCCTTTAGAGTCACGATCAACCGGGGCACTTTGTCAAAGTGCCACTAAAACTCTTTAGAGTCACGATCAACCGGGGCACTTTGTCAAAGTGCCACTAAAAGGTTTTAGTGGCACTAAGTACACATTTAGGGGCACTTCAAAGTGCCCCTAAATATCTACCGTGTTGTAGTGCCCCCAATATACACGCCGGGAGATCGATCATGGAGGTGAAGATAAAGCTTCTCCTTTGCATGGAGAAACATGTTGACATGTCGTTGTTGGATCTAGAGGGGAAGTTGTGATTTTCTTACTTATCTTTTACTGTTTGTTTCCCACATACGGGAGAATATAGATGCAAAAGAGTCATGCACCCGCGGGGGACCACCGCTTCTGTTGCCTCTTCATCCAATGGATATTGTTTTGATATTAATCAAATCGGAGGAATAACTTTTCATGATAATCAGGATTAACGTGGTGCTTTGTAGGGAGTCCCTAATTAGTAAATATAAGAAAGATATCATATCAATCATATTAACCATGAGGCATGATGTTACACACTTCTTATTATTTAAAATTTAAAATTTTATTTGAATAAATAACAATAATTATGTAAAACAAATTGAATAAATAACAATAAAATTTTATTTTACTTTATTTTTTCCTTTATACATTTAATATAGAATAACTCATATCTTTAAATCCATAAATCAAAATTTGACAAATAAAATATCTAAGTCGATTAGAAAAATGAGAGGATTCCAATATGACATCCATATCGTAGAAACATCAATAGTTTTAGAAAATTTGACCTTCTTCAATGAATAGTCAGGGTGACCATTTAGACCATTTTTTGAAAAATAATTCAAATAAAGCGAAAAAAAACTCGAAAAATAAAGGTTTCCTCTCGCATGGAGCCCTTTTATATCTACTAGTCGTTAAAAATGAAAATTTTGATTTTTAACAAATTGTTCAAAAAAATCTTCACAAAAAGGACTATCATGTCTAAACATATATAAGTTTCAAGCCAAATGACTAAGTTATGGAAATTTCCACGGTATAATTTGTGATAAGGTCCTCATATTCGATAAATAGGTGTATATTGGTATAGAAAACAATGGTTCCGAAGGGATTTTTCAAATTATTTTTATAAATATCATTTTTCTTTTTTCTAAGTGACAAAAATGACTTTTTTTAACAAAGTACAAAAATATTTTGCAAAAAATGATATAGTTTTCATATTTGGATCGTCTAATTTTTTTAATCGATTTAGACATTTTATTTGTTAAATTTTGATTTACGAATTTAAAGATATGAATTATTCTATATTAAATAAAAAGAAAAAACATAGATATGCCAACGGCTTTGCTATCGGCGTAGCTCTGTAATCTAGGCAACGGCAAGTTTGGTCCGCAGCTCAGCTCGGCCCCTACGATGTCGGTGTATCGCCGTTTTCCTGTAACGTAGCTATTTCTAAACTACATGTAAGCATCAAAGAACATAGTAGCTATTTTGGGAAAAGTAGATACAACTCATTGCACAACTTGCGGCAATTATTTGGGATCGGAGGGAGTATTAGATTACTTGGTAAGGGTTTGGAAACAATCTGGTATTCGGGAAACCTAATATTTACATTTTGTTTTTGCAATAATACGATAATTTGCAAAACTTGGTAAGCAGATCGTAAAAAACACATACAGTTGAAATCACGAGAAAAAAAAACGATTACAAGCAACGACCTGTAGTAACTTCATTTCAAGGTCCATCTTTTTTTTGGTTTCGTAGAATCAGCATATGCATGCTCCTACTGGCTTTCGTTCTTGGTTCTTCTACGAGCAGGTTCCCAGACATTTAACTACTAGGCGCTGCAGGCTCACGTCACGGATGAAATGACAACCCAGGAATTGTAGGGTGCCTCGCGTGTTTTGTAGGGGCTGCCACACGGATAAATATATGTGCGGCGTCGCTGTACTGTTCAGCCCAACATTCTTTGTTCCTCACAAGGGCACTCAAGACCAGCTTCAGATTTTTGGCTATTCCTGAGTTATGCCTAGAGATGAACTCGAGATAGCCTCAGACTACAACGTTGCAGCACTGAGAAATTAGTTGCACGATTTCACTGAGTAACGACTGTGTTCCCGACACCTCTCAAGCTCACAATTTGGGTAATATTCTTTGTTCCGGACCAAATACATGTTCAGAGCATGGCAATGAACTTCTGTCTCACATCCTCATTTGCTTTCCGTCATGGTTGCGCTAAGCTGCGCCTTTTATAACATTTGCTTGGTTGACGACGGTGTACAATGTTTCACAAAATAAATGCAGTTCAGTGTTGAAGTTTGGACAGGAAATAATGCCTGATATTGATTTTGTTGATCTGTCGTGGCCATATGTGCAGTGAGCATGTGCATGGTTTATCACTTCTCTTCCGTCGTTTGGATCCTTTTGATATGTCTGCAAAATTCTTGGAGTGATCCTTGTCCTTGAAGATGAACATTAAAGACACAGGTGGGCTACGGGTAGGGGGGTGTCAAACGGGTGGAGATCCTCACGGTGTTCAGCAGCAAGGAAACGGTGCTGCTAGTCAGAGACCGGGGAGCAGCGGTACAGGTAGCCGCGGCGCTTGACAAGAAACATGTGTTCGTTCCCCTTGTCAGTTGGGCATCAACACACATTCTCTGTTGTTGCTTGGACTTTGGATGCACCAACAGGCTGTATTTCGTTACGGAAATTTGTTAAGATATTCATGTATGTAAAGCGTGCTATAACACCTGAGCTTGTAAAAGTTGAAACACTACAGGAGAGGCGGGGGTCGCCGACGGCCGGACAGTACGCCGACGGCCAAAAGTCGCGGCCGTCGGCGTACCAGTGGGGAACGGGTGCGAGCAGAGCGGCCGTCGGCGTAGGGGGAGCCGTCGGCGTAGGGGAACGTGCCCCCACGGTTGCTGTCAGCGTAGAGGGCACCGTCGGCGTTCCGTTATATTATTGACCAATGCGAACCGTGCCCCGTTTTCCCCACTCCCCTACTCCCAACTCGCCACGTAAGCCCGCCTCCCAACTCGCCCTATCCTGTCCCCCGAGCGCCTCGACCCCGAGCGCCCCGCCGTCCGCCGTCACCACCTCGGCCCCCGCCGTCCGCCGCCACCACCTCGCCCCCCGCCGTCCGCCTGCCACGCCCCTCCACTCCTTGTTTGCGCCCTCGCTCCTCCCTCCTCCGCCCCGCCCCGCCGTGCTCCTCCCTCCTCCGTCCTCCGTCACCTCGCCCCGCCGCCGCGCGCCTGCCCCGCCACCTCGTGCCCCGCCGACACGTCGACCACCCCGCCGCGCCCGTCCCTGCCTACGTAGCGGCCCGCCTCTCCCGGCTTCTCCTTCCCCGTCCTCCATCTCTGGTGCCGCGGGGGCGCCGCCACCACTCTCGCCTCGCCGGAGCCACGAGGGCCTTCCCCCATCGGATTCCTCCACCGCGGTGGTAGGATTCGGTAGGATTTAGGGTTTTTTTTCAAAAAAATTCTCTATTTATTGTTAGTACTATAATTAGGTACTGTTAGTATAGGGTGTTAGTATAATTAGGTACTGTTAGTATTATAGGTTAGAAAAAAATTTAGGTGTTAGAAAATTTGTTTTGTTTTTAGGTGTTAGAAAATTGGGGGGCCCCTAAGCTGTTTAGGTCTTGTTAGTTGCAATTTTTATTAGTATTTTTAGGTGTTACAAAATTTTATTAGTAATTTTAGGTTTTGTTAGTTATAATGTTTTTAGGTCTTGTTAGTTACAATAGGTGTTAGAAATTTTTAGGTTAAAAACTTTTAGGTGTTAGAAAAAAAATTAGTTGCTACTTTTTTATCCGATATATTCTTAATATGGTAATGTTGTTGTTATAGGAGATCGGAGTTGTGACGCCGTCCGTCGATCTTGACCCCGCCACGCCCCCGACCCGGTCGTCACGCCAGCGTTCGACTACTTCCTCTACCGCCGAGGGTGAGCTACAACTCTGTCTCCTAGTTCGCATTAATTTATGTCGCGTCACCTAGGTGTCATTTCCCGTCCGCGGGCGTTACGAAGATAAATATGCATTAGAGGTAGGCATATTTTGAACCGTAACGCTTGTGGCATTTACGGGACAGTCGGCGGATGCGTAGTTGGGTACGTTCTCCATGTTCTGCTCCGGTCTGAGTCAGGATTTCGGTAGCGCCTCCTCGTTGTTCTCCTTATGCACATCCTCTCGGCTTTTTGCCGAGACGTGTATCGGGAGAGCAGCGGGGAGATGCTGCCGAAATTCTGTCTCGGATCGGGGTAGAGCATGGAGAACGTACTCAATCTACGGATCCGGCGGCTGCTAGGACCCTTACCTATTAGAGATGTAGGTTGATGCTTAATTTTGCACGGTAGAAAAAAGTTACTATGATGCAATCAATTTCATGCTATGTATGTTGTTTGTCTCCGAAATAAAACAGAGGATGACTGATAATGGGTGGATGTACAGTGGCCGAATTAGTGCGGTTGAAAGGTCCGATGAGTGGGTATGGAAGACGGATTTCTTAGTGAAGGAGTTAGCGCGTGGTTCAAAGGCAGGCCTTCGTCCATTTTGCCCTTGCAGTCATTGCAGGAAGCGTCAGCGTAAGGGAAAAGAGGATGTGATAAAACAGCTTTGGTCTTATGGGTATATGCCGGGCTTCGTCACGACGGTCGACTTTGCTGAATACGAACGTGAGAGTGGCAGGGTGATGCGGCAACGGATCAATGGCAAGGAGGACGATAGGATTAGAAACTTTCTGAATGATCTCTGTGATTCCTACATGTCAGATTCGCCACCTTCACACGAGGAACCGGAGGAACCGTGTACACAAGAGGAACCGTGTGAACCCGAGGAACCGGAGCCTACCGCGAAGGCCTACTTTCATAAGATGGAAACGGCTGAGAAACCTCTGTACGAGGGTGCAAGTATTTCTTAGCTCGATGCCATCTCGCAAGTACTAGCCAAAAAGCTCCAGTATGGCAACACCCGTTCATGCTTTGAAGCTCATCTGCAAACATATGGTAACATGTTTCCCGATAGACATTGTTTGCCTAAAAGCATGTACGAGACGAAGAAAATCTTGCGAGAGCTCAACATGGATTATGAAAAGATAGATTGTTGTTCTAAAGGTTGCATCTTGTTTCGGCAACAGTTTGCGGATGACAAGTACTGTACCCTGTGTGGAGCCTCTAGGTATCATGAGGTAAAGGGAGCGGATGGTCAGAAAAAGCAGACAAAAGTCGCCAAGAAGATTCTTCGTTATCTCCCATTCATAAAAAGAATCCAGCGGCTTTACATGAACAAGGTGTCTGCCACACAGATGACGTGACACAAGATGGGGAAGAGATACGAGGACGAGCACGGACGGGTAAAGTTGGGACATCCATCTGATGGTCAGGCATGGAAGAATTTCGATGCAAAATACCCCGAGGAGGCAGAAGAGGCTTGAAACGTCAGAATTTGGATAGCAACCGATGGATTCAATCCGTATGGTATGTCGACTGCCTCGTACAGCTGCTGGCCCGTGTTTGTTATTCCGCTCAATCTCCCTCCCGGAGTCCTAATGCAAAGGAAGACAATATTCCTGTCGCTGGTCATTCTAGGGCCTGAATACCCGGGGAAGAATTTGAGTGTCTATATGCAGCCGCTTGTGGATGATCTGTATCACTCTTGGCACCACGGGACTATGACATACGACCGTGCATCGAAGAGAAACTTCTTGATGAAAGTTTGGTTCCACTATTCCATGCACGACATGCCAGGGTACGCCCTATTCTGCGTATGGTGTACAGCTGGTAAGTGGCCATGCCCAGTGTGCAGGAACCGACTTGAGTTCCTTTGGCTAAACGGGGGTAAGAAGTATTCCGCGTTCGACACGCATCGCAAGTTTCTCAAAAGAAGGCCTCGGTTTAGAGAAGACGAAAAGAACTTCAAAAAGGGAAGAGTTGAGCGTGAAGAGAAAGAGATACCAACTTTCGATGGTGCAGCTGTTGATGCCGAGCTACGTGCTCTCGTGCCTGCTCCGGGAAATGGCCCACGATATGTGGGATATGGTACACAACTGGACTCACGTGGCAGGCTTGACGCAGCTCGAATATTACAAGGACCTCGAACTACCCCATAATATCGATGTGATGCACACCGAGAAGAATGTTGGAGACTCTCTGTTTCACACAGTGTTGAACATTCCTGACAAGTCAAAGGATAATGTCAAAGCTAGAGTCGATGTTAAGAGGCTCCGTGATAGGGTGAGATTACACATACAGCCTCCTAACAACCGTCGAAAAAATTGGTTCAAGCCGCATGCCGACTTCTGCCTTACTAGTCTTCAAAAGAAGGAGGCATTCATGTGGCTCAAATACGTTGTGATGTTCCCTGATGGTTATTGTTCGAACATAAGTAAGGGAGTCAATCTTGCAACGGGAAAAGTCACCAGGCTCAAGAGTCACGACTATCATATTTGGATTGAGCGGCTGATGCCGGTGATGGTTCGAGGGTATCTCCCCGACCGTGTGTGGCGAGTGCTCGCGGAGTTGAGCCATTTCTTCCGCACGCTCTGCGCTAAGCATATATGTCCCCTGATTATTCAGAAGCTGCATGATCTAGTGTCGGAGTTGCTATGCAACTTAGAGAAGATATTTCCGCCAGGCTTCTTTACTCCGATGGCACATCTTGTTGTGCATCTCGCGAACGAGGCTCTCTTGGGTGGACCGGTGCAGTTCCGGTGGCAGTTTTGTATTGAGAGAGAGTTTAAGTATATTCGAACCAAATGTGGAAACAAAAATCAGATTGAAGCATGCATAGCTGAGGCAACTATCCTCCAGGAGATGGCAGACGCTAGGCTAACGTACTTTCCCAATGATGTTCCCACTATGCATAACCAGGCCTCTCGATACAATGTCGACGTGCCTAAGAAAGACCCCAAGCTCCTCCTCTTCAAATGTCCCGGTGGCAAGGCTAGTGGCGCAAAAAAGTATACCTTCAGCAAGGAAGAGCTGGAGTGCGTAATGCTATATGTGCTCTTGAACATGGATGAAGTGGTTCGTGACGAGGGGGAAGCAGGAAGTTTCCTCAGGTAAAATGGTGAACCGAATTACTTTGCAACTAGTAACTCGGTTTCGCTCTAATACATATTATCTTATTTTAGCCAATTCATGGATGAAATGTGGTCGGGAACGGTGGATCCCGATAAAGCCGAGCTGGAAAATTCTTCTGAAAGAGGGTGCCCCCGGAAAGAAAAAATTCACGACCTTGTTCAGGGAAAAGGTAATTTCTAGCCTGTCCCCCTACCTTGTACCGGAGTTGCTATGCAACTTAGAGAAGTATGATGTGAATGGGTATCGCTTCCATACAGAGTTTCACCGGAACATTCGGCCTAATGCAAAAACTGTAAATACCGGGGTCTTCACTAAAGGAGCCGGTGAGTTTGACTACTACGGAAGGTTACAGAACGTATATGAGCTGACGTACAATAATACGAACATAGAACTTAAGATCGTTGTGTTCAAATGCCACTGGTTTGACCCAAAGAATGGACAGAAAAGTACCCCTTCCATTGGGTTAGTTGAAGTGAAGCCTTCAACCACCTACAGCGGATCCGATGTCTTCATTGTGGCCCACCAAGCCAAGCAAGTTTATTATTTTCCCTACCCATGTCAGAAAGAGGTACTCAAGGGCTGGGAAGTCGTGTTCCAGGTGTCGCCACACGGGAAGCTACCTATGCCCTCTCACGATTATTATAACAACATTAACCCCAAAACATACGAGGGAATTTTCTATCAAGAGCAAGAGAACTTTCGAGACTTTGACATACAAGGTCTCGAGAATCTCGAAGACGATGCACCGACAGGGGCTGAGGTAGTGGTGAATATAAAGGACATAGACATGCTCAACAAGTGCAGGAGGAAAATGACAGCGATGATGAGCCTCCACCGTGCGAGGAGCCTCCAATTTACTTCACCCGTGATAGTGATGTTGATAGTGACGATGAGAACCTAAGAACTAATTATGAGAGTGATGATTCGTGGTGAGGGTCTTTTTATGTCTTTATTATGCTTAGTATTTATTTATGTCTTTATTATGTTTGGTATTTATTTTCTAACACGCTTCTTAATTGCATCACATCTTTATGCTTACTGTTTACCCTTTCTCAATGCAGGTGATCCACCAATATGATCCAAGGCAAAGAATCATCGGGCAGTTTGCTGAACTCGCTGCGCCAGAGGAAGCCTACCAAAAGTGGAAGAGAGCCTGTTCTGAACCCTAGATACACTACTGATGAGGGTGGGAGCAGAGGTCTAGGACGAGGGGCAGCTGTTGTTCCACTCCCTCCGAGGGGAGGACGAGGGCGAGGTGGCGGACGAGCACTACTAGAGGGTGGTGACTTACCCTCCGCTTCTGGGGATGTGGCTTCACACTCCCGTGAGTTGGCTTCTCGAGATGAGGAGACGCAGTCTCGCGACGAGGGTACGGTGTCTGGCGGCGAGGGGACGATGTCTCGTGGCGAGGGGTCCGCGAAGAAGCCACGGATTCGTGGGGAAACGACTGTCTCTGATGAGTCCAAGATGCCTAAAACCGAGGAGGAGAAAGTCATCATTGAGCCTAACGACGTTGAGTAAGTTACTATACTAATTTTGAACATGCCATTTCATTTGTACCAAAACAATTTGACATGTACTAATGTTTGATTATTCTGCAGCAACTGGAGCTTTCCAGCGGGGGACGTGTTCCTAACACTTTGCTTGCAACTCTGATTAGGAAGTACTGGGCGGGCTTATACACTATGGTCCCCAACGGCGAGAAGAAGGTAGCCCGCCATTGGGTAGACTATGAGGCTGCCGCTTGCCCGGGCTTTGAGACAGCTGCTGACGCCGTGATCAGCACGTTCTGGGTAAGGCGAGGTTTTCCGATTACGTTCGTAGTTGATGCCCCGAACATGCTAACTCTTTACTCTCACAATCTTTGTATGCATGTTTACAGAGATTCTTTAGGGTTCTTCCGGAGTATCAGGTCTCGGCGAACAAGACTGTGCGGGGGCATGTAAGAAGCTGACACGATAGCAGTTCTACAATGTAAGGCATACTTGCATGAATCAATTCAGTTCCGAGAAGTTCGGCAAGACGGCGCCGAAGCATGAGAATGTGATTGCAAAGCCTGCGATGACTTTGGAAGATTACATCGCGGTAGGTCAAAATTGTCAATGGTATCATATGTTGCTGCTAAACTGCAATTTGTATTATCTGTTCTTCAAAATGAGTCTTGAATTTTTCAGGTTATGCCCCAGTGGGCCGATGGTAAAGAGGACGCATGGAAGGCGTTCGTGGCAATGTGGCTCGGGGAGAATGAGGAGTTCAAAGCCTTAAGCGAGCGGAACAAGGCAAACCGCGGCCACGAGGGGACACACTGTGCGGGAGCCCGCAACCATGCTAGCTTCAAGAAAAAGTTTGTATGTGCACACATCGAACAACATGCATTTACTCCCGTCATGTTTCTATCTGGTATGCAGAACATTTCTTTGGCGATGTAGGAGTCCATCACGGGGAATGTCCCTCTTACGAACATGGAAGCATGGGAGAAGATGAGGATCAAGAAGGCCGATCCATCCAAGCCCCAGCTCTCGCTTCTAGAGTACTTCGGCAGCGCCAGGGAGGACTTAGCTAGTTACTCGACGGCGTTCCAGGGTTTTCATCCTCACGTGGATAACCCTATTCAGGAGGAGACCGACGTGAGGGCTTTGGTCGTGGGCGGGCGCGGCAAGGAGCATGGCCGTCTTCGCTGCCTTAACCAGGTGATCCCGCGTAGTCCCGGGTTGTGCCTCACGCGTATCAAGGCCACCCTCACCGCCGACGGCCCCGTTGTCCCTCCTCCTCGACGGACATCCAAAGCTCGCGCCGAATTAAGTTTTTCTCAATCTCATTCCCTTTTCCTTAGTGGCTAACTTGACGAGATTCAACTTACATCGAGATTCATTTTTTTTGAAATTGTAGGCTTCGGTAGGCGATGCCTACGATGCAGCTATGGCGGAGTACAATGTTAAGTATGAGGAGTGGGAGGAGATGAGAAGGGCCTATAGGGGCCTGGAAAGAAGCGCGTGATGCTGTAAGTTTCACCATTTTCTTTCTACAAATGATGACAATTCTTACTCCCCCCTACTTTGAACCTTTATTTCTGCAAAGCCTAACATCAAAAATATCTTTTAGGCGGACGAGAGGTCTTATTCCACTGGAGAGCGGATTACATTACAAATTCCACGACCACCTATGCCTGATCTGCCGCCACGGTTTCCAACGAAGGAGGACTTCACTCGCGTAGCCTACGTGAGTACACCGGTAAGTTATATGCCAAACCAGTCGTTACCGCTGTCATGTGCCCACCAAGTACGAGTTGCTAACTTCTGCTAAAAAATGCATGTAGGAATCGGGACACTCCGGGGCTACTCCCTTTGGTCGTGCCGATGGCTCGCCAAGTCGCACGATCACACTGTTTCATCACGCTCCTGGTGCATCGCCGAGTCCGTCGCGCGAGATCGATGCCCGTGCTACTCCCTCCCCGAGTTACGGGCATGGTTCGACGGCGGGTACCGAGCGCAGAGCGTCACCTATTCTCACTCGGTCCGAGATGGGCACATCGAGCTCCCGCGAGATCTAGCTAGGATGATGATCTTTGTATTACACTATCGATGATGTTCGGATGAGTTTGTACCTTGTACGATGTTTGGATGATATAGACATGATGTTTGGATCTTCTTTGTGTCATTTCAATTTTGTTTTTAATTTTTCTGCAATTTAATTCGTATTTAAACTCACGAAACGGAGCAATGTTGCGCAGAAAAAAGAAAAAAAAACACAGTTCATAGGCCGACGGCAAAGCCCTCGGCGTCTTCCCCCGCGCGCGCGGCCCAGCGCCCAACACGTGGCCCAGCAGCCCCTGATAGGCCGACGGTTTAGCCGTCGGCGTCTTCCCGCGCGCGGCCCAGCGCTCGCCACGTGGCCCAGCAGGCCGACGGGCCGGCCGTCGGCGTCTCCTGGCCTGAACGGGAACGAGAAATGGCCTGCGGGGCCCACTTTGCTCGATACGCCGATGATACGGTTGTACACCGACGGGCACGCTCGTTCGCAGACGGAGATGGACGCCGATGGGTGCCTTCGGCGATTCGCTACACCGACGGGACGGTGGCCTACGCCGACGGGCCTTCACCGTCGGCCTATCGTGCCCGTCCTGTAGTGAAACAAAAAAGTGACCATTTTGTAGCATGCACAAGTTTTCACGTGGTCTTGCCTCTTGCCCTCTTGGGCGAGCGTGTGAGTTTCCTGCATCCACATGGTCGATGCATATTTTCTTTTGGATAATGGGCTTTATTACTTCGAAGTTAAATATTACACTCGGCTTCTGCATAACAACATGCACATAGCCGACATAACCAAAAAATAAAAGAAGTCAAAAGGAACCAACATGCCAATTACAATCAAAGATGAATCAAAACTGTCGCCTATGTGGCTGCGATCCGTAAATCAAGCGGCCACCCATGTGGGATAAAAATATCTTTCGCCAGTTTTTTCAGCCGTGCACACGCCTTCGTAAAAAGGCCTCGATACTCCACCCGTTATAATGTGTACCGCGAACGAAGAATATCTGTGGAACGGAATAGAACCTGCAAACGAGAGAAATTTTTACCATTAAAAATCTTGTCATTTCTACTCAGCCTGAGCGACCATATAACGGCGCGCTCCTACCCTAAACATAGTTTTAAAACTTTTTTCAATTCCATTCAGCCAGTTGCCAAAAATATTTGCAATGGATGTCGGAGGATATAGGTTCGAACTCATTTGAATAGCTGACCAAATAGATCGCGCAAATACGCATTCGAAGAATAAGTGTCTTATAGTCTCATCCATAGGACACGAGACACACGTTGTACTCCCATGCCAGTGGATCCTTAGTTAATATCACGCCCTTACAAAGATATCACGCAAAGATTTTCATCTTCAGAGAAATTTTCATGCGCCATATTTTATTATTATTATCCACCGGCAATCCAGCATGGACCAGAGCACTATACAAAGAGTCAACCGAGAACTTGTCATTCTTAGTTAAACTCCAACGAAACTGTGATAATTGGATCGAAGCCAATCTATCTAACAGAACATTCCAAGATTGCAATCTTGGTCCAACAACATCCCATCTGAACGTTACATCTGGTGGATATGTTTGCATTACCGTGGCTAACGTATTTCCTTTATGGCGGACAAGATTATATAGAGCCAGATACTATTCTCGGAGGGTGGAATTTCCTAACCATTGATCCTCCCAAAACCGTATCTGAGATCCGTTCTTTATGTTAAATACCCCACAGCGAAAGAAATGTTTCTTAGACGCTATTAGGCCAGCCCAAAAGTGAGAATCACCTGATTTCCAAGTAACCTGTGAAAGCGGTTTTGTTCTGATGTATTTTCACTTTAGAAGGGTTTGCCAGACAACATTTTCTGTAAGCAGCTTAAAAAGCCATTTACATGGTCGATGCATGATCTGCTTGTTCTTTAAGAAAGGAAAACTATTATGTAGAACGTGTCACTTAGTAAATCAGGGAACAAGAAGTAAATAAGTGTGGTATCTATAAGTAGTCAACACAATCGATCTCTGCGTTGCATCTAAAATTGTTTGGAACTAGCTAGTATTAAGAAAGGCTCTTTGGCCCGATCTTCTCCTACATAATCCAAGCGAAGCGGTATCTGAAACTTGTCAAGCATAGATCGTCTGCATAACAATAAAAGACAAAATGGATGTCGGCATCACATGCCAAACTATTCAACACAAAGCCTTAGCAGGATAGCAAAGACATGCCTTGAACATTCAGACGACAACGACGGTATCTCTGGTGGCGTGGTGGCGGTGAGGGTCTGAGGTTGCCGACGGCATTCCTCCATGGGATGTTGTCGATGCCTTGGCGCCTGATGCTCATGGTTGGACGATCCAGATGGTGGTTGATCCGGTGCCTTCGACGTTGATGACGCGTGATGGATTCCGGGTGAAAACCTAGTCGCCGATTTCTCGGAGCCAGTGATGGCGACAATTGGAGTGTCTCTTCCTTCCTGAAGGCATCATCGAGGAAGCCCCACGGCTCTTCATGTCAACTCCGGGGGAAACCCTTGATCCGACGATCGGATGATGGCGGCGCTGCTACGTCGTTACCTCCTTGGGGGCATCATTCTTGGAGGAGAGCGCCGGTCGAAGGGACCAGAGGATGAGTAAGGTGGTGGATGCAGGTTCTTGGAGGGTCTACGCGGCTTCGGCAACGTCGACTAGCTACCTTGCTTCGCTCCGGGGGAAACCCTAAATCTGGGATTCCCAGATTGGATGATGGTGACACCACTGGTGTTGCTCTCCCTCTTGGGGGCATCATTTTGGAGCAGAGGCCGGAGGGTCCTAGAGAGGATGCGGTGTTTCTTCTACTGCATTCACGACGGCGGTTCTCGACAGCTTGGTGCTGTGGGGTCTCGGTGTTATTTGCGGGATGTTGGACGCGCGCAGGGAGTTGGAGTCGTCTGGTGCCATGGTGGTATCGACGACAGGTCTGACATGGTGGGTACTTTGATCGCTGTCCTGAAGACGGGTGAGCGGAAGACGGCGGCAGCTACTCCGAGCGTGTATATCGGTACACGCTGCGGTGTGCTGGACCGATTATGCCCCTTGCTCGCTATCGGGCGGCATGGAGAGGCTTTCGGTTTTTGGATGAGGCGCGTTGGTGGGTTCTCAGAGTATCGGCTCTGGGATTGTCCACCCCCTTCATTGGTAGGCTAAGTTTGGTGGATTCAGGTCTAGTTGTTTGATGTATCTACTTGTAAGACAGTTCGATTTCTGTTCTATCTTTTAATAAAAACCGGCTGTGTGCATCATTTTGATGCAGAGGCTGGGACAGACCTCCATTTCTAAAAAAAAAAGACGACAACGCCGGTCGCAGCTACTGTATCATTAGCAGTGACGTTTCTGTTGAGACAAGCAGCTCCATGGAAATGGACTCCGATATCAAGTACAGTACAGAAATAGCAAATATCAATCAGCGTCGCATGTCCAACTAATCCAGCACGGACCGGTCAACCCTGACCGTCATT
Organism: Alopecurus myosuroides; assembly: GCA_028641055.1. Classification (NCBI taxonomy): domain Eukaryota; kingdom Viridiplantae; phylum Streptophyta; class Magnoliopsida; order Poales; family Poaceae; genus Alopecurus; species Alopecurus myosuroides. Next base: position 42,437 of record JAPCYS010002943.1, read on the forward strand.
CCACAGCTGCACACCATATCTTCCATGGACGATACACCTCTACAGCAAAGATGTTGGCTATATATTGAAACCTTGCAAGAACGCTGTAGGTAGCTCTAGTGGGTCTGATGGATCATGCCAGCTCTAGCGGCTCCGCCGCAGAAGGATCAGCGCATGCGTGGTGATATCGTGTCCCTTACCAGAGCGTTCAAAACCAGCTTCGGAATTTCGACCATTTCCAAGTTATTCCAAGTGGTGAACTCGTGAGATATCTGTCGTGAAGCACCAAAAAATTAGTAGTAGATCTCTCGGGAACTCAACTTGTACTGGTTGAATTCCCGACACCTCTCAAGCTCACGGCTTGGGTAATGCTTTTTTGTTCCGGTCCAAATACATGTTTTCAGAGCATGGCAATGAGCTTCCGCCTCTCGTCTTTACTTATTTTTTCTGTCATATTACTTAGCCACCTTCATGTTTGCACTAGGCCGCATTTTATAGTATTTGCTTGGTTGGACATAGGCGTATAATCAGGGCCGGCCCATATGGGTGGGCAAGCGGGGCGCCCGCCCTGGGCCCCCAAAAGTCAGGGGGCCCATCCTATGTACTACATCTATAGTATTATTAGTTTAAATATAGTCTTAGTTCTAATTGTGTATAAAATCTAAAATAATATACTATAGGCTCAAGTCTAACGGACCAAGTCGAACCCACCAGGGCACTACACACTCTATTCTCACAAGGCAGGAACAAAAATGGTCGACACTTCATTTGTTGACTCTTCTCCTCTCAAAAATTCTCAATAGCCTTTTCTGATTTAGGGATAATTTATTAGAGTTTAGAGATAATCTATTATCATGTACTGTTTCATATATCACTTTTGAAATATAACCTATTTTGTGTTTATATCTGCGTGATGGGCCCCTGGGTTGTCGTCTTGCCCCTGGGCCCCGTAAGTGTATGGACCGGCCCTGCGTATAATGTTTTACAAAATAAATGCTTTTAGCGTTGAAGCTCATGCAGAAAATAATGACTCATATTGATTTGGTTGTTGTGTTGTCGCCACGTGTGCAGTGAGCATGTGCACGGTATAACACTTCTCTTGAAGTGATCAGCATCCCGTGAAGGTGAACATTCAAGACACGGGTGAGCTATGGACCATGGTAAGTTATGTGTTATTTTAAGGTGATCCAAATTCACTTATGCTGATAAATGATCGAACTTCTCACGAGTAGAGCGGAGCGCCTCGAGTCTGAAGTACGGTACGGTACGAGTTGTTACCGAGTTGGAGTTGGATTCACGCTTGCCGACCTAGTTAGGTCAGGACAGCCTTTATATACCTTATGTAAATCGTCGTTCAGACAAGCCACACATTGTAAATCCTGTCGCGTTTGTAACCTCACCCGAAAAAGTGAAGTATTGCTTGTTGGCGCCCATGGTTTTTCTCTTCCTTGTTGGAAGGGTTTTCTACGTTAAAATCTCGTGTCCCCGTTGGTTCGATCTTGATTACTTTCTCGTTGTCTTGCTATTGCGTGTAACAGTGTGCCGAACAGGGTGGAGATCATCATGGTGTTCAGCCGCAGCAGGGAGACGGTGATGATGGTCAGAGCAAGGAGCCGAAATACAGATGTTCGCGATGCCTGACAAAGAAACATCTTCTTCGATAAAAAAAGAGTAAATAACATTGGCAGTCACACAACTTATCCGATGCATGCACTTAGGTCACATAACTTGAAAAAGGGGGAAAAGTGGTCATGAAAATTGAGTTTCTAGTGCATGTCGGCCCCACTAACAAATTGAATCTGTTTGCTTTATTTGCATAAAACCCCTGATTACACTCGCATCTACCCCTAAAGGTGCTCAATGAAACAACGAGCTAGGCTAGGCCGGAGCGCGGAGGACAGTCCGCCGTTAGGGAGCAGACCAGCGTGGGGGTGCGATAGGTTGACTAACTTGAATTATTTCATCTAGCAATTTACTAGAGCGGACGAGAACTCTGCCGCTGAGCATCCCGCAAACAAAATCACCGGCCGCCGCTTCCGGTTCACTCGACCAGATTTCACACGTCGGGATAATATCAGGCCCCGATTTCATGCATCAATTCTTCCCATCCATCTTGACTTGTAGTCTCGCACCTTAGATCTGCAACAATCCACCATCTCCATCCCCACGAGTATTGCTTTTTTTATAGCAATGGGAGCCATGACCCCAGCCTCTGCATCAAAATGATGCACACGACCAGATTTTATTAAATGGTAGAAACATCAAAAGTTGATCCTCTTACAATTTATAGGTCACTTAAACTGGCTACAAATACCAACCAAATAATGATAACAGAGTTGTGCATCCATACGCCGCGCATTAAGCCACCCACCCTGGCTGTAAATAGTCCGAACGACCGCCATCATTCGAGTGCAGCCTGTATCCATAAGTCCTCGTTGTTCCGCAAGAAGAAGGAAGAACCAAGTATGAATATAAGAAACCGTCATATTGATAACCTACAAAAATGTATATACTTTTAATGTCAAAAACAATATTATTGCGACAATTCCATATAGCCCAAAGAACTGCGGTGACGCCTACTCGTATACATGCCTTTGTTTTTTTTATCTATTCCATTTAGCAAAGACTCAAACATATTCACAATTCTAGTAGGAAGATAAATGCCTAAAGTGAAACGAATGAGGCGCCAAATATCACGAACAAAAGGGTAAGATATAAAAAGATGATGAACGGACTCATCGGTGTCGCAAAATACACACTTCTTACATGATCCAATGTCGCTTAACTAAATTATCTTTAGTAAGGATTACTTTGCAATTGATGAAGCACAACAAATTTTATTATCTTTAGCGGTACTTTTAGTTACCACAAATATTTACGCAAGAAAAGGAGTATCACCATGCATTATCGGCATACATGGATTTAATAGTGAAGATTCCATCCGCGGATAGTCTCAGCCAGAATCAGTCCGGTTCGTCACATAGCTCAACAGTCATTAAACGTTCGACTAAATGTAACCAAGGAGCCTGTCTTGCCCCTGAGATTGTTCTTCGAAATTGAATGTCTAGTGGATTGTTAGATAACACGTTTGCTACCATCACCTCTACGTATAAAAGAGAGGGATATTGTTGAGATAACGGTTCATCTCCTAACCACCTATCCTCCCAAAACCGGACTTGGTTTCCATTTCCCAGATCAAAAGAACCTCGAGAAACCATTTTTAACTCGCATCAAGCCTTTCCAAAAGGGAGAATATGAAGGATTAGGTTCTACCTGAGATAACGGTCTACCCTGATATATTCGTTTGACAAAAGTTCGTGCCAAACTCCTTCTTCATTGAGCAACTTATGAAACCACTTGCTCAGCAAACATGTATTCCATATATCTAGCACCTCAATGCCCTACCCTCCTTGATCCTTAGGACGGCACACAATATTCCATTTAGTTACACGATATTTCCGTTTCTTACTATCGTTTTGCCAAAAGAAACGAGATCGATAAAAGTCAAACCTTTTCTCTACCCCACTAGGTATCTCAAAAAATGATAAAAGAAACATAGGTAAACTTGTTAACACCGAATTTATCATTTTGAGGCGGTCCCTATATGACAATAATTTTCCAGCTCACGAACTCAATTTTTTTCTTGAAACGATCCTCTACGGCCTTCCACTCCTTATTAAGTAACTTTCGATAATGAATGGGAATGCCTAGATATTTAAAAGGTAGAGTGCCGATATCACAACCAAAAATGTGCCGGTACTCCTCCTGAGACTCCAATGCACTACCAAAAAAATAGGTTTCGCTCTTACGGAAATTAACCACTACTAGAGATTTGCTTATAGCAGCATATCCTACCACAGGCGAACACGCAAGTCGATGCGCCTGGGCTACTTAGCGCAGGCGAACAGGAGCACTATGCGCCTGGGGTAAGTCTTTTACCCCAGGCGAACCAATTCCGGAAGCGCCTGGGGTAAAGTGTGGCAGGGCCACCCATCACCACCCCTGGCACTCTTCCTTTACCCCAGGCGAATAACGTACCTGTTCGACTCCGGTATAACACATACCCCAGGCGAATTTTTGCAGAAGCGCCTGGGGTAAGCCCTCGCTGTGCTAATACCCGCACCCTTTCTTTCTCTCTCTTGCGCGCAGAACAGATCGAACACCAAACGCCGCCGTCACCTTGGCAGGAACCCTCTTCCTGGGGCGATCGTCGCCCTAACATGCGCTCCAACTTCAACCTCTCGTTTTCACTTGCGCATTTTATCTGTTCTTCACGAATGACCTGACGAAGATCATCATCAGACTCATCAACAATGTCCTCAAGTTCATCTGCATTATATAAATTTATCAACAACCATTATGCTAAATCATCATGACTAAATTAATTAATTAAATACAAATAGTTCATCACACGTTAAAACCAAAGTAGCGTAGTGACCATACACGTTAAAACTCTCTCTAATTAATGCATTTAAAAACAACAACAAATGCGATCAAAATCGCAACAAAGGTAACAATTGACCCGACGGCATAATGATACCAAGCCTCTTTACTAATTGCATATTTTCTAATCTTTCTAATCTTCAGGCGCATTGCGTCCATCTCGCTCTTGTGACCATCGACGACACCGGCAAGAACCTTTTCCAAGGTCATCTTCTCTCTTTCAGTTTTTTCCAACATTTCTTCAGTTTTTTTCAATCTTTCTTTCATGCCAACATTTTCTTGTTCAACTAAGTGTAACTTCTCAACAATAGGGTCGATTGGCATTTCCGGTTCCACTACCTCCTAGATAAAAATATCTATATCAAGTTGGTCGGCGTAATTAATTGTCATATAATCAGGAAATGAAAATATGTAGTTATAAAAGATAATATACCACATCCGAATCATAGACTGGACGAGGGCCAACGGGGACGGATATCAAATCCATGGCGCTATATATATAAAAAAATCTTACACAATAAAAAAATTATATACAAGTAAATATGTAAATCATACAAATCAAAATTTGTTTTGGTAAATAAAAACAATAGGCTCACCAAGGTTGTGTCGGTGACGGGGCGATCGACGGCGGTGAGGAAGGGGACAAGGCGCGCGACACTTAAAAAAACCACAAATCATAATTAAATTTGAGCTCAAATTGCATATGTATACATAACAAATGATTAACTCTCTCTAGCTTAGGCATTTCATCAAACACCTAGCTAGCACAACAAAAATGAAATGAGCAAGAAAACGAGCAAAGGATGGGTACCAACAATTTTGACAAATGGTTGAGAAAAATGGGGATGGATTAGAGCTCACAAGAGGAAGGAGAGAGCAAAAAAGGAGTTGAGCTCGAGCCGGAAAAAATGGAGCTGAGCTCGGGGTGGAATATAGGGTTTAGGGGAGGGATTTAGGACCGGTTTGTGTTACAAACCGGTGCTAAAGGGTCTGCCAGCGGGTCCCGCAGTTGCTGCAAAAAATGAGAAAACCTTTAGAACCGGTTTGTGATACAAACCGGTTCTAAAGGGTCTGTCCCCGGGCCCCCTCCCTGCAGCAAATGGCCGCAAGGCCTTTAGGACCGGTTTGCACAAACCGGTCCTAAAGGCCTTGCGGCCATTTGCTGCAGGGAGGGGGCCCAGCGGACAGACCCTTTAGAACCGGTTTATATCACAAACCGGTTCCAATGTGCTTGGCTCAATGCCCTGTTTTCTACTAGTGGTCACCAGAACTTCATCACCCCGCACCCGCACCCACACGCCGCCGTCGTCTCCCATCCCACGCCCACGGCCACGCCCGTGTCGAGGAGCAGCCCACGCCCACGCCAGTGTCGAGGAGGAGCAGAGCAGGTCGTCGAGCAGCAGATCGCCCACTCCGTCGTCGCCCACTCCGTCGTTGTGGATCCAGGTCAGCCCCCCTCCCTCCCATCCCCTCCCTCCCATCCACGCCGTCGTCGCCCACTCCCCTATCTCCCCTTTCACCTTTGACCCGCGACGTCGCCGTCGGGGAGTGTGGCCTGGAAGAGGACGAGGTGATAGGGACGGGCGGCGGTGGCGAGGCCCTGAACGCCATGCGCCTGCTCCTGGTGGCCGCGGTGAAGAACACAAGGGTTCCACTAACCACCGAGCCACCATACAAATTGTTCTGGTTTCTGTTCTTTTTTTTATTCTACAACGGTATGACCCTCACCATACTTCCATATTTTCCTATTGATTCAGCTAAAACTTGCATAATTTCAACCACAAATACTTAAAAAAAAACTTTGGTGGAAATACAATGCAACAAATAAGCTAATATATTGAAGTGTCATTTTGAAGTTTTGCAAGATATACATATAGTTCAGCGTTACTGAGTTGTATCATACCATCTCTTACCATTAAAATTTTAGCAAAGTGACAACTCTGCTTTCTAAATCAGGGCCTTGATAAGTGAAGTGTTGAGTTCTTGTTTACAACATCAGATGAACACGATGTAGACACTTCACTTAATGGTATTACTGGATATGAAATACACAATCAACCAAAGATGTACTCTAGGTAGCCATTTATCTTTCCTCGAAAGTATGATATATGAATGCACATTAGAAAAGAAAGTATTATCTTCTTTACACTCATATAGCTCAATTCTTAAAGATTTTCCTTAGAATTATTAATTAGAAGTATATTTGGTTAAGAGGATACAAGTACAAAAAAATAATATATTTATTCATTGTACAATTCTTGTCTGACTTGCGGTTTTGTGTGCCTCACATGCTAATTGCTCCTTTTCAAGATGAATAAAGACACCATCTCTTTGGGTACTTTGGTACATTATTTGAGTGAATCTCAAGATTGTGAAAGTTCCTGATTTGTCAACCAGAAATTAATCCTTTGGAAATTTTGTTGGCAGCATTCAGAAGCTTGGAAACATTGTCAACGTGAAATGGTTGTTGTGTGTGTTTCCTCATTCCATATATCTGTGATGCCTCCCTACATTTATTCACTGTTGTGTCTGGATGCTTATTAATCGGTGAGCTATTTGTAGACAACTAGCAATGATCTTGTGCTGAACAAACAGATATTCAGTACCCCTCTGAGTTACATACTGTTTGCTGGATAATAGCTATGCTCCTCTAACCTCTGTGTCTACTTTCTTAATTTAATAGAACATGGCTTGCAAAGTATGTTGGTCCCTATGTGCCCAAGGACAATTCACCGGGTCTTCTTTTATGTTTCAGCTCCACGACGGTCACCTTGATTCTTTAGTAACTAACAAACGATTCTTTTTATGTCAACTTGCAACTTGTGTTCTTTCGTTTTACTATCCAGCTTAGATTGGTATGTTTCTTAAAAAAGATTCTTTTATATTTCTTTTTTAATTGTACCATGCAATATTCGGGAAGAGTTCAACGAGTTAGTAGGCAATAACGTGGATTTCGATGTTCACGGGACCATTTACATTCTTCGAGTGAAGAAAGAAAGAAGACCTACTTCTACGGGGAACAATTGCGGTCTATCATCGCCACCTATAATTTAAGCGGAGGTGATCTCATTCACTTGGCAGGACCGCAACCTCGTATCGTACTTCTGTATATGGGCGAGATTGCGAGCGAGGATGGCGGTAGTGAGGAAGAAATTGGGAACAATGAGGATGATATGGATGAGGAGGACCCATGGAAACATGTGGTGGTTGCTCAAAGAGCCAATCTTAGCGAGCTTGAGAAGGACCGTGTCCTTCAGAAACTAGCCCAGATAGATAGCTACATCGGGGTCCCTTTCGTGCATCGCATCACCAACACTAATATCTCCAATGGACATGTCATGGTATGTTTCTTAACACTTTCTTATTCCTATAGTTGCTTATGTTATAATGTGGCCGGTATGTGACATTGTGCTTTTATTCTTTCTTGGAATTGTGTGTTCTAGAAAATACCTATGGCGGTAGCGGACAGTGTTGGCATGGAGCATAAAGGTACCATTGGAGCACGCCGTGGAGAATCAGGAAATGTCACCGCAGTTCCGATCACCAGGGATAATGTGATGTCGCGTCATCCTCAACTCTCAAGCATGGAGGCAGTTCCATTCCGCAAGAGTTGGTATGGAGGCTGGCCGAGCTATTCTGATCACCATGAGGAATAGTGACATCCCCAACTTGGACATGATGATGTTCATCAACTACATCAGCCCGCTAGATAGATGACGAGTTTGTTCAAATTAGAACAAAAAATCATTTCCATCGGACTAACTCCTGGATTTATTAGTAGTATGGTTGTTTTCGAGACTATGTAATATTTGTTGAACTATGTGGTGATGATCGAGACTATTGTTCGAGACTACGTGTTGATGATCGAGAATATTTCTGTTATGAAACTTTATTCTGTCATTTTGCTGTCATTTTCATACTTATTTCTGTCAATTTGCTGTGATTCTGTTATTTTCGTTTCTTTTATTTTTTGGCACAGCAAAACCATACCCCAGGCGAATAGGAAATGATACCCCAGACGAATTTGTACCCCAGGCGCACAGTGCATGTTCGCCTCAGGTAAAAGGCTTACCCCAGGCGCACAAGGCCAGTTCGCCTGAGGTATGCAAGTTACCCCAGGCGCATTTTTGATGTTCGCCTGTGGTAATTCATTACCGCTGGCGATGTGGTCCCAGGCGAACCAAAATTCGCCGCGGTAGCATAATTTGGTGCGCCTGCGGTAGCCTTTTCCCTAGTAGTGAACCTTTAAACCCGATAATTGTTTCAACATTGCGAGAATAAATTTCATATTAAGGGCCATGTCAATTCATTTTCTAAAAAAAGAATGGTATCATCAGCATACTGAAGTATCGACACCCCACCTTCGAGTAGATGTGGTATTATTCCTCCCACTTGACCATCCTCCTTGGCACGAGCAATGAGAATGGCTAGCATATCTGCCACCAAGTTAAATAAAATAGGAGACAAGGGGTAACCTTGTTTTAACCCTTTGAGTGTTTGAAAGCAGTGACCTATATCACCATTAACCTTTATACCGACACTCCCTCCCTGAACAAAACGAGCTACCCAATAACACCACGAAGGTGAGAATCCTTTCATATGACGTATTTGATGTAAAAACGACCAATTCGCCTTGTCATATGCCTTCTCAAAAACGATTTTGAACAGCACTCCATTCATCTTCTTCCGCAGCAACTCATGAATTGTTTCGTGCAAGATAACCACTTCATCTAAAATATTTCTCCCTGGTAAAAAAGCTGATTGCGTTGGCATGATAACTCGACTAGCTATAGAAGTTACTCTATTAGTACCCACTTTAGTAAGAACCTTGAAACTCACATTTAAAAGGCAAATGGGTCTATATTGTTCAATTCGCATGCATCCACTTTCTTTGGCAGCAATGTAATTACCCAAAATTTGGCCTAAACAAATGTAGATCAACCTTATGAAGTTGAGAAAACATGACCATAAAATCATTTTTTATAGCATCCAAGAAATGTTGATAAAATTCCGGCAGGAACCCGTCTGGTCCGGGGATTTATTATGCTTCATTTGCAAAATCGCATCCTGCACCTCCTTTTCCGTAAAAGGACTAGTGA
>JAPCYS010003946.1:0-40498 GCA_028641055.1 Alopecurus myosuroides
CAAAGCAATTCCTTACCTCTCTCTGGACGCGGCCGGTGAGGGTGAGGCCGCCTTGACGGTGTCCATCACCAAGCATAAGGCGCCGCTCCCGGCACTCGGCGTGCTGGTTCTTGTACGCGTCGCTCGTCCACTTCTTCACGATCTTCTTGAAGCAAGGGATCTTGTTGGCCAGCCACTGAGGAACCACCTGTTAACAAAAACAATCCATATGAGTAGTTCTTTGCCGCAACAATGTATGGATTAAAATGAAAATGATGCCATTACCGCTAAGTATTGCACCGCTGACAGGTGTATCTGTCGTGCATCCATCATCGTCAGCTTGGTGTTCTTGTGCTTCGCGTAGAACTTCACCACGCAGAGCACACGTGCCTCGTATAGCATGTCGCGGATGAGCTTCTTGGCCATTCTAATGAGCACGACCCTGGCCTTGTCCTCCATATCCGGGGCGCAGGTGAAGTAGTCCTACAACCATTGAGCATACGATAAAGACATTAGAAGGATATTTAAAGAGAAATACACATGTCAGCGGTGAAAACAAATACATACCCAGAAATCGGCGACCACTCGGAGGCCCAAGTGGCCATACACCCGTCCATGCTTGTACTCCACGTCCGGGACCCTCTCATAGTCCTTCCAGGACCAAGCTGGCTCCAGATTGCCGTTCTCCAACGTGACCAAGCCAGGGTAATACTTCTTGCAAAGAAGCCCCAAGATGCCGCTCATGGTCCGTGGTGGTGGAACGTCCCCAAGCCACTCCAACGACCTGCACAAACAAGTAGAAGAGTCGGTGAGCTTTCGATGACATAAATGAGGCATAAACAAAGTAAATTGTAATTACAACAATGTCCACTTACTTATCTCCGTCGACGGTGACAACTATGTCCTTGAAGGGGTATGGAGGCTTAGGGAGCCTAGATGTCCCTCGGAGCCAAACTTTTTGGCCGGGGGGTGCCACTTTCCCTAAGTCAGGGAGAGGGTGGGCAAACAAGTCCTCGGGCTCGTCCTCCGGATCCGACACCTCGACATCCTCCTCAACACCATCCTCTGACTCTGATGGTGAAGAGTATCTGTAGTCGTCCTCGGAGTCCTGCTGCTGCTGCTCCACGTCCTCCTCCTCCTGCTGCTGCTGCTGCTGCTCCTCCTCCTCCTCCTGCTGCTGCTGCTGCTCCTCCTCCTCCTCCGAAGAAGAAACGTGGGGCAAGGGACTACGTGAGCGAGTATCGCTCCGCGTAGCACCTCCCCGGCCTCTGGAACGTGCTCTGGAAGACGAGGGCGCGTCCACATGCTGCTTGCGCCAGATTCTCCCTATATTCACTCGGCTGCCATCCTCTCTTCTAGCGTACAGAGCTTCCACCTGTGCAACTTTGCTCGCGGTCCGCTTCACCCCTTTTGTCTTGGCTTTCGGGGCCATGCTGCACTAACCTGTTATGAAAATGAGGGGTCCCGATTAGTACAAAGTGATAAAAAATGTCAAGTAATAGTCGAAATGCAATTAATGTTGTAAATAAAAATACTAATGATACCAAGCATAAAAAAACTAGAATAAAAAAATGCTAATGATAGTTGAAAGGCAATTAATAGTTGAGAGGCAACTAATATTTACAAGGCAATTAATAGTTGAAAGGCAAGTAATAGTTGTAAATAAAATACTAATGATATATACCAAGCATAAGAAGACTGGAATAAAAAAATGGTAATGATAGTTGAAAGGCAATTAATAGTTGAAATCAAACTAATACATAACAAGAGTGAAATTAAAAAAAATATTACAACCTTGTGATTAGTCTAGAAGTGCCACACAAAATAGTTGAGACATAATGCTAATTTATACATTCACGGTTACATAATTGGAACACAATGGTTCATAACCCATTAATGCTAATTATAAATTATTACATAATTGGAACACAAATGGTTCAGAACCCATTGTCTAAATCCTTGGGATCATAGCTTGGATCGGGATCATCGTCATCATCGCTATCACGAGTATACCACCACTCTTCCATGTAGTTCGGTGGTGGACCTCTCGGCTCCTTGACATCAGGCAAGTGGAGACGTTCAAATAGTTCCACGTCCTTAGAGTTAAGAACGGATGGATCGTCGCCTTTCCCATTATTGACTCCCATGCCGACATCATCATCGTCGTCTACTTCCATTTCATCAATTGTGGACAAGTCGATGTTGAACCCGCCGGTGAGCCCATCGTCTTGATAGAACTCTCCCTCATATGTGTTGGGGTTTATGCGCTGGTGGTAATCGTCATCGTTTGGGGGGTGGTCTATTACGCGGTGGAACCGTGATCACGACATCCCACCCTTGGAGGCGTTTCATAGTTTTTGCATGGGTAGGGGAGATAGAAGACTTGGGTGGCATGTTGTGCAATGATGTAGACATCATCTGACCCATAGACGGATGCCGATCAATTTCGACCAAACCAATGGCAGGATTCCGTCTCACTCGGCCCGGATCAAACCAATGGCATTTGAATACAACCGGGTTCTTCGTGCCAAAATGGAAGTCCAGCTCATATATTCCCTCGACCATACCGAAGTAATCACCACCGGCGTGGGTAAATACCCCGAAATTGTTTGTCTTCCGGTTGGGCCGTTTCTCATCGTAAGAACGGGTATGGAAGCGATACCCATTCACATCGTAAGACTTAAATGTCTTCATGGAGTAGGTGAAGCCCCGGGCAAGTTGCCTCAACTCATGACTCATTTCCTTGTCGGTTAAAGCCTACATGTTCAATACGAGAAGTTCGGTCAATAAGTTCAAGCTAAGATCGTCGTAATATGTGTCTTGCGCTAGAAACCATGTAAGAAAGAAGATTACTTTTGCGGCGAACCAACTAATAAAACCACCGCCTCCTTTGCCACCCTTCTTAAAAAGGTCCGACTTCTCGGCGTAGGTAGGTTCTCGCGGATGATGTTTCCAGGTTTCTTGCTCAAATAACCTAAGTGTGGGACCCACAAGAAGTGGAGTTAGACACAATTTGAGGAATGAAAGATTGTGAAAATTAGGTGTTGAGAACTTACTCAATGTAGGGTTTTACTTCCACCGTGTTCTTCAATACACACGAGAGAATAGCCGTCCATTGTTCATGTGAGTCTATTTGCTCTTGCTTCGCGCCACTTGATCTGCCGCCGAGCCCTGCGAGTATGCTAAGCTCTGGTGCATCGGCTGGGTCAGAGTCAGTATTGTACCGAGAAACTGGATTATGACGAGTGGGAAGACTGTCATGATAGTACTTTGTCGTGAAGTTTGCCACCTCCTCGTTGAGGGTTCCCTCACATATGGATGCTTCTATGCGACATTTGTTGGTGCTTTTCTCTCGAAGTTTCTTTTGCTCTCTCTCGGTTGAAAACATCCAGCGGTACTGCACAGGGCCCCCCAATCGTGCCTCTTCCGCGAGATGCAAGAGCAAGTGTTGCATCGGATTAAAGAAACCGGGAGGAAAGATCGCCTCTAGTTCCACGATTAGCTCGACAGCCTGTTCCTCCAACTTTGCAACCACAGCTCTATCTAATTCCTTGGCACAAAGCTGACGAAAGAAAAAGCTCAACTTAGCTAGCACTAGCCAGATTTACTCGTCAACATACCCTCGAATCATGACGGGCAAAATCCGCTCAATCCATACGTGGTAGTCATGACTCTTGAGCCCCGTTATCCGCAGCCCAGCGAGATTCACTCCCCTCATTATATTAGTTGCGTACCCGTCAGGGAAGAAGAGGCAGTCCAAGATCCACTGGAGAATTTCTTCCCTTTTGGCTCTAGTCAGGCAGAAAGGGGCCGGCGGCTTCGTCCAGGTCTTTTTGCTTTTTGTGTGTTCCTTCAAGTTTAGATGTTCCCTGTCACAAAGCTCGGCTTGATCGACTCTTGCCTTGACGTTATCTTTCATCTTCTCAAGATCAAAAAGTGTTGACCAAAGGGCCTCACCGATATTTTTTCAGTGTGCATGACATCAATGTTATGTGGAAGAAGAAGATCCTGCATGTAAGGGAGCTTCCACAGGCATGAGATGTGAGTCCACTGGTGCCACTCTCCATACCCCAGAAAGCCGGTCCCCTCGGCATTGAGCTGTAGACTATCTAGCTGAGCCTTGACGTCTACACCGGTCATCAAAGTTGGTCATGGCGCATCGACAGCTACATCTTTCATCCACTTCTTTGTGTTTCTCCTGTATTTGTGACCAGGACGAAGGAACTGTCGGTGTTGGTCAAAGCATGAGTATTTGCCACCCTTTTTCAGCCAAATAAAAGTCACAGCCTGGTAGCACACCGGACAAGGCCATTTCCCATGAGTACACCAGCCGCAGAATATCGCGCGAGCCGGAAGGTCATGCAGTGAAGTGAAGTACCAAACATACATATCGAAGTGCTTCTTTTCTATGGCATCGTATGTCCGTACCCCGGTGTTCCAGGCAATGAGCAGATCATCTACCAGCGGCTCCATGATCACCGACATGTTCTTCCCCGGATACTCAGGCCCTGGAATTATAAGCGACAGGAACATGTTCTGCCGTTGCATGCACACGCCGGGGGGGAGATTCATCGGGATAACAAACATCGGCCAGCAGCTGTATGAGGCGGATGTCATACCATATGGGTTGAAACCATCGGTTGATAACGCAACTGCTACACTCCTTGGGTCACCTGCTTTCTTCTTATGTTTGCCAACAAAGTCCTTCCATGCTTTCTTTCTTTCAGATGGGAGGAGGTACCGTCAGATGGGAGGAGAAACTTGTGTATGCTCGTGCAGGGGTTTCTGTGTCTCAAACAACGTGTCATAGAACTCTTTAGTGCTATCATCGGCATCGTCAGGGGCATCTCCCTCGCCGGTTTGATTTTCAGGTGCTTGTGCATTTGTGAAATCCTCTAACATCCTATCAAAACCGGTATCAAAATCGGTCGACGCATGCTGAGTGAGTGGTGCCACCTTCTTTGTCTTCTTCTTCCGGCGTACACGCTCAGCAGACTCGCCATGGTACACCCAACGGTAATAGTTTGGCATAAAACCATACTTCCTAAGGTGATCAGAAATGATTGTCCTCGGTTTCTCTGTCATGTTACGGCAACGACTACACGGGCACCAAACATCAGACGAATCATCAACTCTAGCAAATGCAAATTCCAAGAACTCGTCGGTCTTTGTAACCCATTCCGTTGTCATCTCGGCAGCACTCGGTCGGCCACTATACATCCACTCCCGTTCTTCCATATCGACACTGATGAATGCTCAGCCAGATCAACATATGTTTCAAATTTTAACAAGTTGTTTCAATTATTTAGAACATTACAAGTTTTACGCGTTGAATGCAGTCCTACATGTCTACTAGGTAAAGATAGGTCCTAATCCCACCCGAGGATGTGTAGCTTGTGTTTGTTTTCCATGTCTACTCCTATCCAAGACAGATTTCGGCAGCACCTCCCCATTGTTCTCCTAATACACGTCTCGACCACGGGGGTCGAGAGAATGTGTACTCGGAGAACAATAGAGAGGCGTCACCAAAATCTGTCTCGGATAGGAGTAGAACATGGAAAACAAACACAGCTACACATCCACGAGCTGTCCAAAAACGTGGACAATTCAAAACAGTCGCGGTTATGAAAATATAGATCTTTGTATATAAATATATACAAAGAGTTCTATTTTTATAACTACAACTCTTCCGAACGGGAGACGCCTAGGGTAACGCGGCTAGTTTGGTGATCTACAAAAAACAATATAGGGAGGAAAGGAGTGAGGGGGAGGTTTTTACCCTCAAAGCGTGGCCGGCTGTCGATGAAGATGATCGCAAACGCTCCTGGCCTCAACCTCAGCAAACCCCCGCCTCAGCAAACCCCCGCCTGCGATGACGCTCCTGACCTGAATCTCGATCTATGTCCTGCAAAAGGTAAATATGTAGTGTTAGTGTCATCCTATTTTAGTACATATTTTAGTCTGAAGCACTACACAAAATCGATGTGAGGAGTACACAACTGAAATAGAAAGAAAATATACATATTTGAACTTTTAAGTTTTAGAACCACGGGAAAAATGATGAACCAAATATTTTAGCAGCTCGGAAGCATTTGGTGTCATACTAAAAACTGAAACTGTTAAAATAACACATTTGCTCCTGCTGTATGTACAAAAAATTGTTGCTGCCACTCCTTGTGCACACAGGAGATCAGGAAACAGGGCATGATGTTGGCTTCGAGCAAACAGGAATATTTTCTTAAAGGTATATTTTCTTTCATCTCCCCTGTTAATTGCTTCCTGATATCACTAGACATTGTGCACTAATAAATGAGAATCCATAGAAATCTAGAGCCTTTTATATTTCTTTATTTGTCCACATCTGTATATAGAGAAAAGTAATGATGTACTAATTTTCTTTCTTATTTGCCTCTATCGCTCCGTCTAAATTAATATGAATTGTGAGGCAATAAGTTATTTCATTTATTACGCAATATGCAGAAAACAGAGTAGGTTATTAAGAAAAAGATAGTACTCCATCTGTACTATCTTATTACGAACTTGCAGCGGGCTAAGATATAGAGTGGTCAATATCATCGTTTTTTCCAGCTGGGTACCCCATTTCCACTTCTTTTAGCAGAAATAAGAAATACACGGGTGGTCTTCAGGCAAGATGGTCACATTATGCTTACCAGAGATGAGGATCATGCTTGGGCATCCCCAATGCACAACAAAAAAATATCCTTGGAAAAACACATCAGTACCAAATAATTCAAATTGGTTCAGACCAAACAACCATAATCAGCAGCTACGCAAATTGATGAAGAATACTTATCTATTATGTTGGGTGGCAATATCCTTCCACTACTTCATGCAATCCAACCAAAACCAACCCATTCAATAGTATATGGGATAAAAATAGAAATGCATTCTGAAATGAAACGGGGACTTACAATTATCTTTTTCATTAAAATTTGAACTCAAACAATCAAAATATATGTGCTTTATCTTTCAGAAATCTGATCAGAACAGAGTTGCGGACAGGTGGAAGAAACATCCTACCGTATAAAAACAGTCCTCACATACCCAATTGCCTCACATATCCTACTGTATAAGAACAGAGTTTCTGATATTCTTGATGATTTTCACCCCTATAACTAGAAAAAAATCTTTCCTAAGTACTTAGATGTTTGTAATCTGGCAAGAATGGTTTCATTAGAGTTGAATTTAGTAGTTTCAAAATTGCTTGGAAGTATTTGCTCCATTAAATTTTCTTCCTGCGTGATCAACATGAGCATTGTGGCTTGCTATCTACTAAAAATAGCATTGTATCAAAATTGGATTCCGTTTTCTTTCTGCATCAACAAATGCAGCTCATTGGCTTAGTTTGTAAACTAGGAGCTCACAGGCTTTGGGAATAAAATACAACAATCCTAAATGGACATTAAGTACAAACTGATAGTATAGAAGCAGTCCACAGATATTAAGTTCGAAACATGCAAAGGAACATAGAAAACTAACTTAAAAATATGAAAAGATGATGATTACCTAGCAACAAGATAAGCTTTTACGGTTTTACCCGACTAGATGAAATAAAATATTGGATGGAAAATTTTAATGGCCACCACTCTTTCCCTGTTTTTTCCCTAAGAAGCACTAACAGGGGCAAACAGACGACTTTGGATGCGTGCATAGCGCTAGCAATCTAATGCTCTTTGGAATCATAGAAATGCATGGGCTTTCAACAATCTCAGACATGTCATGGCACCAATAAAAGAGAAATTTAATTTTGGGTGTGCAAATTCCAGCGGACAGAAAACATATATAAAGGTGAAAAACTGAAAATGGTCTATGTCATGGCTACAATAAAAGTACAAATTCAAGGTTTTGTTTGAATTGGACAAGAAACCGAGTGTATATATTCTAAAAATACCAAAAGTGATACATATATTCACTAAGTATATTCTTTTGCCAAAAAATTTGGGTGTTCAGCTGAACACCCATGAACCATAGTGGATCCGTCCATGACCATGAGGCCACTTCCTCTGAAGGCTTGCCAAGACCTTGGATTCGGGGAGAGAGGACCAAAGCGAGGAATACCTTGAGAGCCGGCGGCCGACGGTGACAAGGTTGAGATCTTGCTCGAGGGGAGGACGGGGAAGATCTCGGGGAAGGGGGCGACGCCCTGGCCTGGGGAAGGGGATGAGCTCGGGGAAGGCTTGGAGGGCGGGGCAGGAGGAGCGTGGATGCGCGAGCGTGGAGGGCGGCGATGCAGAATCGGCCTCGCCGGAGACGTGATGCGCCGCCTCTGTTCTGCTTCTTCGGGAGGGAGACACCCTGCTGGGAGGGCAAAGGGACGGTGGAGGAGGGGGAGGCTGCGGGGAGGAGGGAGAAGGTCGTGGCGGCGGGTCGGTGGGCGGCGGCGCGTCGGTGAAGGAGACGGGTGGTGTGGCGGCTCGGATTTTGGGAGGGAGGGGAAAGAAGATAGCTAGGGCGCGGCAACGAGAAAGAGGGGAAATTTTTCGCTAAGTTACCCTCTCTGCCCGCCTAATCTTTGCCGAGTATCACGCTTTGTCGAGCGCATTTTGTCGGGATACTCGGCATAGTATCCTTCCACCTTTCCCGAGTAATCTTTGCCGAGTGTAACCTACATGAATACTCGGCAAAGTATTGGCCAAATTTAGTTACTTTCACCTTTGGTCACTGTTTAAATATAAAAATAATAATATACTCATTAATATTAGTTCATATAACATATATTCATTAATATTAGTTTTAGGCGCCATCTCGACACTCCGGATCGAACCCATGTGCTCACACCCCGAAATTCCCGAATCTGCAGATACCGGAGCCCGGAGGGGGTAGAAATGTGAATATCTTTGCATGGTTGTGTTCTATTTGACCATACCAAGTCATAAAACAAGATCACAACCCACCCCTACATAAGATACCCCCCGACGGTCTGTTATGGCCTCACCGGCGTCAGATTCCCCTTCCGGGTTCCAGGACCGCTCACACCCCGAAACTTCCGGAACGGGGGGAACCTTGCAAGTAGGTGGGCCATACCATTGTCAAGGGTGTTCCTTGGGCCTAACATGACACAACCAAGCAACTATTTCCACTTTGCTACCCACTTCCGGCTCATGTAGAGGGGGCTGGACGCCGGTTCCGTCTTTTTCTACACCGGGGCTAGGGTATCTCCGGAGAGGGGATCCGGAGCGTCGGGATCCCACCTAAACCAATGTTTTTCCATGCCATGTGTGTTAGAGTGTATCATGGGTGTTGGGTTCCAAAGATATCATCACTCTCTGTGTTGGGGCCTCACCGACGTCGGATTCTCTCTCGCGGGTTCGAGGACTGCTCACACCCCGAAACTCCCGGATCTGACGTAACGGGGGGGGATCTTGCAAGGAGGTGGGCCCTAGCATTGTCAAGGGTTTTCCTTGGGCCTAACATGACACAACCAAGCAACTAGTTCCACTTTGCTACCCACTTCCGGCTCACGTAGAGGGGGTTAGACGCCGGTTCCGTCTTTTTCTACACCGGGGCTAGGGTATCTCCGGAGAGGGGATCCGGAGCGTCGGGATCCCACCTAAACCAATGTTTTGCCATGCCATGTGTGTTATAGTGTATCATGGGTGTTGGGTGCCAAAGATACCATCACTCTCTGTGTTGGGGCCTCACCGACGTCGGATTCTCTCTCGCGGGTTCCAGGACTGCTCACACCCCGAAACTCCCGGATCTGACGTAACGGGGGGGATCTTGCAAGGAGGTGGGCCCTACCATTGTCAAGGGTGTTTCTTGGTACTAACATGACACAACCAAGCAACTAGTTCCACTTTGCTACCCACTTCCGGCTCACGCAGAGGGGGCTAGACGCAAGTTCCGTCTTTTTCTACACCGGGGTTAGGGTATCTCCGGAGAGGGGATCCGGAGCGTCGGGACCCACCTAAACCAATGTTTTGCCATTCCATGTGTGTTAGAGTGTATCATGGGTGTTGGGTGCCAAAGATACCATCACTCTCTGTGTTGGGGCCTCACCGACGTCGGATTCTCTCTCGCGGGTTCCAGGACTGCTCACACCCCTAAACTCCCGGATCTGACGTAACGGGGGGATCTTGCAAGGAGTTGGGCCCTACCATTGTCAAGGGTGTTCATTGGGCCTAACATGACACAACCAAGCAACTAGTTCCACTTTGCTACCCACTTCCGGCTCACGCAGAGGGGGCTAGACGCCAGTTCCGTCTTTTTCTACACCGGGCTAGGGTATCTCCGGAGAGGGGATCCGGAGCGTCGGGATCCCACCTAAACCAATGTTTTGCCATGCCATGTGTGTTAGAGTGTATCATGGGTGTTGGGTGCCAAAGATACCATCACTCTCTGTGTTGGGGCCTCATCGACGTCGGATTCTCTCTCGCGGGTTCCAGGACTGCTCACACCCCGAAACTCCCGGATCTGACGTAACGGGGGGATCTTGCAAGGAGGTGGTCCCTACCATTGTCAAGGGTGTTTCTTGGGCCTAACATGACACAACCAAGAAACTAGTTCCACTTTGCTACCCACTTCCGGCTCACGCAGAGGGGGCTAGACGCCAGTTCCGTCTTTTTCTACACCGGGCTAGGGTATCTCCGGAGGGGATCCGGAGCGTCGGGATCCCACCTAAACCAATGTATTGCCATGCCATATGTGTTAGATTGTATCATGGTGTTGGATGCCAAAGATACCATCACTCTCTGTGTTGGGGCCTCATCGATGTCGATTCTCTCTCGCGGGTTCCAGGACTGCTCACACCCCTAAACTCCCGAATCTGACGTAACGGGGGGGATCTTGCAAGGAGTTGGGCCCTACCATTGTCAAGGGTGTTTCTTGGGCCTAACATGACACAACCAAGCAACTAGTTCCACTTTGCTACCCACTTCCGGCTCACGCAGAGGGGGCTGGACGCTGGTTCCGTCGTGGGATGATCACGGCAGATGTTACCAGGGGTAACTGATCTTGGGGCAAGTCGACACAGGTATTTGGGAGAGGGTTTAGCTCGAAAGAGAACATGGTGATAAGCGATCTAGGAATCGGCACTCAACTCGCCGAGTCTCGAATATGGCTCTCGATTTATACTAGATTCTCGATAACAGGTGATATGATTATGTCGTGAATCTCTGCCAAGCTAAGCCTAGGGGCCGGTTTATAAAGCACCCGTACCCCCCCTTGGCTTGCCCTCCAAGGCGCAGCTTGAATCCTATCCGAACTCTGCTTACAAACCCTATCTTTCCTTACCGCAACCCACAATCCGGGTTACGAGGCCTACAAACTTTGGGCCTTCCAGAAGTTTCTTTATCCTTAGCCGGATCCCGCGCGGCGTCCTTTGGGCCGGGTTACACCTTGGAGTTGGCCTACCGGGTTACTATCCCCCCATCAGTAGTCCCCAGAATAGCTTGGGCTTCACGAAGTTCTCTTTGAAGCGCGCGCTATTCCCTGCAAAAATATCGAGTGTACCAATTCACGTAGGCCGGGTTAAATTTCTTTGATAAACAGTCAGGCCTAACTCCACGGTGATCATATAGTAACTCGGCCTTTTCCGAATCCATCGCTCATCTTCCTGGGCTAATACCCTGGCACGATGCTGGAGACCCAGCTCACCTCACTTGTCTATCCAATCCGATGGCCACGGGAAAAACGCGCCTCACGTCTATTCTGGAAATCTCGCCTAACCTTTTGACGTATATCCCAGAAAATCCGGCGGATACGATTTTATCCGTAATTCCCGGCTCACGCCCGTTGGCCTAGGTTTACTCTTCCTCATCCTATAAATAAGCACTTAAGGGTTAACCCAATCCCAGCGGCTCACTTCTCCTTCTTCTTCCCTTTACTTCCGTGCTCGAATACGCAGAGCGCCTCCACAGAGACCTCGCGCTCGCCCACGGATCCATCCTGCCGCAATTCGTCCCGCGCCGCCGCCGACCTCAGCCACCGCGTCCGTGAGCATCTGGCCAACAGTCGCAAAGAAGCATCCGCTCGGCGCTATCCGCCACCGCCGCGCACTACTCCAAGGTGAGAATCTCGCATCCATCAATTAGACCTCACAATTTCCAAATTTTCTTTAGATTGGATCTTGGTCGATCCGCGAGCCATTGCTCTTAATGCACCAAATTAAACCACTTAGATACTTGCTAGTTCCTCCAATAACCGGGGGGATGATCTCACACCACCCTCCTATCACTTTTAATCTCCAATTTCTTCATAGAATCTTTCGCAAATTTTCCTGACCTAGATCCATTTCGCCCAAATTTCCGCGCACATTATTAATACCCAGAAAATCCTCCTATTCCAGTTACTTTGCTCGCAGTAGAGGCATGGGCAACCATCCGTGCACACCAAACTCACCTCAATACGTAAGTAACTAGTAATTTCCACAACCGTATTTAACACCCGGACAACTCGCAATCTTTTGCTCCATGATACGTTACCCGGATATTTCTGAGTCTTCACACTGTCCCAATATTCCAACTCGGATAATCCAATATTTCCGAGTCTCATTTCCCATACCTCCTGTACTCTGCAGGTCAACCCTATGGCTCCGAAGAGGCAAGGAAAACAGCCGGCCCCGGCAAAGGCTACTCAAACCATATCGGCAAATTGGGGTCGGTCCACAGCGACAAAGGCCAAGCTGGATGGGATGGCCGAGCTAGGAATCCTCCCTTCTCAAAAGGATATACACTGGAGGGCACCAGGCGACGAGACCCGGCCCACTCCCGCCGGAAATGAGGTAATTTGCTTCACCGAGCACGTGACCCGGGGATTCCGTCCTCCGGGTCACTCTGTCTTCCGGGAAGTCTTAAGCCACTACGGCCTCCGGGTATTCGACATAGGGCCTAACTCTATGTTGAATATTACCCACTTCATCGTTTTATCCGAGTCATACCTGTGCGTTCCGCCAAGTCTGGCTCTTTTTATTGAACTATTCCAGTGCAAACCGTGCCGCGAGAGCGGCGACGGAGCGCTTCTTACTTGCGGTGGGGTATCTATCCAACGCCGCAAGCACTCACCAATGCCAACTCTCAACCTGAACTCCCACGTCAAAAACTGGCAATTATCTTTCTTTTATTGCTATGACACTTCCCCGGATGGCGAGAGGAAGTTGCCGGGTTACTCGGAGAGTCTCCTTGAGCCTTCCGAATCTTTCAGCGCTTTTGCCCCTGACTCTGACAGGGAGGCAATCCAGCCTTTGCTGGCTAAGTTAGCTGCTCTCTCGGCCCAAGGCCTTCTTGGGCTTAATTTGGTGAAGACCTGGGTAGATTTCCGGGTTCAGCCCAACTCCATTCGCACCAAGTTGATGTGTGAATACTCGGGGCACATCACGGACTCGCTCCGATACTCCACCAAGAACTTTGCGCCGGTGACACCAACAAGATCATCAAAAGCTTCCTGACGGAGAAGCTAGAGGTGATAAGAAATATCGCCGGGTTACCCCCATTTACTCGGGAGCACCCAGCTCCAGCGGTGAGACCTGGTTCCTTTAGCTTATTTCGGCACTTTTACCTGTTACAGTTTCTAATTCTTGCTTTCATCTCTTTGATCATAGGCTGACGATCCCTTTTGGAGGATCGAAACCTCTCCTCCTTCCCAAGACCCGGAAGAGGAGGATGAACCGGTTGAAGACGACGAAGGTATTTTCCCTAATCTTATATTCACCTTTTACCTGTGCTACCTTTCCTATCATTCATCTTTTCCTCGTTTGATACATGCTCAACTTTCAGGGTTAGAGGACGAGGAGGAAAAAGAAGAAGATGACCCGGAAGCCACCGAATCCGACCAGGAAGCCATGGTCGGAACCAAGAGGAAGGCCAGAGGGGTGGTTGCAAAGGTTCCCTTCTCCTCCATGTCTTCTGAGCCTTACTCCTTTGACACTATGCATAAACTTAATGAACGATTATCGCATTCACCATTCTTGAAGGATCCCCTCTCGGCTAAACGTAGGGTGACCCGGAGTTCCCCGGGGGATGATCCCCTTAACCCGGGTATCTCCACTTCACCTGCTCACCGAGTTAGCACTCCTCCACCTCAGCCTCCCAAATATCCTCAACGCCATCCATCTCCTAATCATCCACTCGCCGGGCAATTCCGGGTACCGCAGCCGGTACCTTTGTCGACATCATCTGCCTCCAGCAGCGAGCTCCCACCGGACTATGCCGTGAACACCGGGTAAGTGACCTTTATTCGATATTCTTTTGCACTTATTAACTTTTTTAATACGTGCCACTAACCACTATCTCCTTCTTTCCCTTTAGTGTCCAAGTTACCATCAGTGACCCGGATATTCCCGAAGCGGAAAAGCAAGGAGATGAGGAGCCAAATATCAACATGGATGTTGCGGCTGATGACGAGGCTGAGGACGAACAGGAACAAGACCCCTTTAAGGACCCAACTCCACCGGAAACCGCATCACCCAAGTCCTCTGAAGATGTAGACGAAGATATCATCTTGGAGACCAAGTCGGGTTCTCGTAACCCGGACACTCAGACGGTCCGGGTTTCGACCCCAAGACCCGGAAAAGTCCTTCAACAGGAAGGCCAATATTCCGGCCCTTCAAGACTTCGCCTGAAGACATGACGTTTGCCCAGATGCTTGATGCCCTCTACACTTTGAGGGCCAATGAAGAAAATATCCTAGATGTCTTGATAACCAAACACAAAGTAAACCCGAGTAATACCATCTATTTCCTCATATAGTCCCCAAGTTCGGAGTGAATTACTAAGTAATTTGCTTGGAACTTTGCATAATATTTCCGACTGACCCTTCTTCGTGTTTCCTCGTAGGACTTCGTTGCGCTATCTGAGAAGAAGCTAGCCAAGGCCGCCAAGCGAATCGAAAAGGAGACGGCCCTTCGCGAAGCAGCTGAAACTGAAGCTCGTAGGAGCCAAAAAATCATGAGGAAGTACAGGAAAAGAGCTCACGAGGCTGAGGATAAATTAACAACTCTCTCCGTGCAAATTGCCGATATCTATCGCACCGCAACTGGTATGATCCTTGAATTTTAGCACTCATGACCCGGATTCTCTTTAGATGGACAACCGTATCCCTTTACTTATTACTTTTTCTTTGTCTTTTTAACAGGCCCGTGTGACGTAGCCCCTGAAGAAGATGACACTATCAAGTTGAAACTTATCAAGGACACTATCTGGCAGCTTAGTGCCGGAATTGGTTGGATTCTTGACGAGTTGCGACTGCCGGGTATCAACCAAGCAACATGAAGAGATTGCTAGAATTCTGCTCCACTATCCCTGAGTGGATTTGGCACTGGAAGCGTTCATCTTGCCGATTTGGTGTGACCCGAGGACTCGCGCGCTGGCTAAAGCTTATTTTCCTAAGCTAGAGCCGGCCAAGCTTATGGGCGGGTTTCCGGAGTTCAACCCGGATGGATCCAAGTTTTCGCCTAAGGACTTCAAGGCTATTCAAAAAGAAATCCGTCATCCGGCTAGCGTTATTGCCGATGGTTTGGAGATTGATACCATTCTTCCTGCATATGATGTTAACGACAAAATCATCAAGGCGGACCGCCCCAAGCCATACGACATGCTTGCCCGGTGGAAGGAGGAGGCGGCCAAGATAAGGGAATAAGCTGCCAAGAAGAAGGCCGAAGCCGACTCTGTGCCTGCTACTTCTACTCCTGTCGTCCCTCCACCTGCGCGAGTCGGCATTGCTGCTAATCCGAGTGGCGCTGCTACCACAAGCGACGGCAAGGGCAAAGCCAAGATGGATCCTGCGGCTTAGAATATCGAGTGACATCTATTACTTCATATGCATCAGTCGGCCACAGTGCCATTGAAACAATTTATTTTTTAACTGGTGCGCCTGTGCTCCTTTGATACTTTTTAGTAAAACTTTGTAATACACTCTAAATTCCTGATGCACCTTACGCCTCTTTGGGCTTTTGATTTATCTACTTTTGCACCTATTTGTTCTTGATATCCAACTCGCTTTATTCTTGATACCCGCACTTCTTTATTTTTCCTTTTGTGAGACCCGGCTTCCGGGTTTCATGGGTGTTTGGCGAACGGACTTGCTTCTAAGTCCCCAAGCCCCAAGACCCGGATGTTTGGCTTCTTGGAATTTTAGCAACTGAACAATATTTTTCTTTTTCAAAATTTGCGAGTCCCCAGGCCCGGATTTCCGAGCCTAGGACACGTGATTTTTAAAGGAGAACAATTTGCCTGCTGCTAGATTCACAAAAACCCCAGGACGGTTTCACATAGGATTTGAAGTTATGCTTAATAACCATTGAGTTTCCGTCTATCAGCCTTATACTCTGCATAACTTGTGGTTTAGATGACCCTTTCGACTATCTTTTACTGTAAGCCGGCTTTCGCGTGGATACCATGTTATTACATCTATACGAAACCGGCTTCATGGCTGACTGTAATCGTAAGCGAACAAATCATGCCACTTTATTGCGAGTCACATCGAGCTTAAGTAAGAATAACCGAGAAATTTGGACTTCTTTGTCCGGTTATAAGATTGTAGCCGCACTCGTTTTCGAGTAACCGGCCCTTATAACTCATTGGCATCAAGGCCGGGTCTTTTTGAGTTTGCAACTGTGCCTATATGAGCGACCAGCCCTCAAGACCTAAAGATACACACCGTACTGAAAGTACAGACAATAACCACCTCTTTTCTTGATAATCACCTCTTTATTTGATATGAAAAATTAGGTCAGCAGGCCGCCTCATTAAAAACCCGTCCAGTCCCCAAGGGTACCCTGGATAGGAAAAGAGTACGTCTGAAACCTGCTGCCTGTTACATCATTTAATTCCACGCGCCAACATAATCCTTGCTAAGTATAATACGGGCGTAGCTGAGCCACGTTCCATGGTCTGTCTCTTTCTTGCATAGGAGCAATGGTATGAGCGGTGTCGTTCACTGTGGCCGATTCTTCCCTTGCGTCTATCAAGTAATATGACCCATTATGCAGATTCCGGCTTACGATGAAAGGTCCTTCCCATGGTGGTGATAGCTTGTGTTTTCCTTCGTTTGACTGAACCAGGCGCAGAACCAGGTCTCCTTCCTGGAAGACCCAGGTTTTCACACGCCGGCTATGATACCTCCGTAAATCCTGCTGATATATGGCTGACCTTTCCAAGGCTTGTTCTCTTTGTTCTTCTAACATATCCACGGTGTCCTGCCGGGTCTTCTCGTTCTCCACTTCAACATAAGCTGACACTCTCGGTGAATCATGAATAATATCGCTTGGTAATACTGCTTCGGCGCCATAGACCATGAAGAAGGGTGTCATCTGAGTGGATCTGTTGGGTGTAGTATTGATACCCCAGACCACGGAAGGAAGTTCTTCGACCCATGCACCGGCGGCCCTGATACATGGAACTCGTAGTCGTGGTTTTAATCCGCGAAGTAACTCTTGATTTGCTCTCTCCACTTGCCGTTGGCCTGTGGATGAGCGACTGATGCTACATCAAGCCGGATCCCATTGCTGCCACAGAATTTTTCCATCTCTCCAAGGGACATGTTGGTTCCATTGTCGGTAATTATGCTGTGGGGGTACCCGAATCGGTAAATAATTCTTTTCAGGAACTTGACCGCTGTAGCTGCTTCGCAATTAGTAACTGGCATAACCTCGACCCACTTGGTAAACTTATCAATAGCCACTAAAAGATGTGTCTTCTTGCAAGGTGACATATGAAAGGGCCAACCATGTCCATACCCCAGACAGCGAATGGCCAAGTTAACGGGATGGTCCGTAATTCCATAGCCGGCACATGGGTTTGGCGAGCGTACCTTTGACATCCGTCACACCTTGCTACTAACCGTTCCGCATCTGCTAGAGCCGTGAGCCAGAAGAATCCATGTCGATAGGCCTTGGCCACAAGGGATCTTGTGGAGGCATGATGCCCGCAATCACCTTCGTGGATTTCCTTAAGGATCTGTTGGCCTTCTTCTGGTGCCACGCAGCGCAAAAAGACCCCCGCGGCACTTCTCTTGTATAATTCCCCGTTGATGATAGAATACCCCTTTGCTCGTCGTAAAATTTGCCTGGCTAACACCTCTTGCTGTGGTAACTCGCCCCGTGATAGGTAGGCCAAAACGGTTCTGTCCATTCGGGAATAGTGCGTATAGTGGCCACGAGTGCTGCATCCGGGTCTTGGTTTGCCAGTTCCTCCTCTGACTCGGTTTTAACTGACGGCCGCCATAACTCGTCCAGGAAAACGTTGGGCGGAACCAGCTCTCTGCGCGAGCCGAGTCTAGCAAGGGCGTCTGCTGCCTCATTTTTTCTTCTGTCTATATGCTCCACCTCATACCCGGAAAAACATCCCGCAACCCTGTCGACCTCCCTGCGGTACGCTGCCATGGTTGCATCCTTTCTATCCCAAGTTCCTGATACCTGTTGTACCACAAGGTCCGAATCTCCAAAGCATCGTATCCTTCTAATGTTCATCTCCTTGGCTACCTTTAAGCCGTGCAATAGGGCCTCATACTCGGCCACGTTGTTTGAACAATCAAAGTGAATTTGTAGTACGTAACTCAATTTATCCCCCTTGGGTGATGTTAGAACCACTCCAGCTCCTGATCCCTCGTATTGCTTCGATCCATCGAAGTGCATGGTCCACGACTCGGAATTTGGAATTATGGTAGTGATTCCGGTGTGCGTCCAATCATTAACGAAATCGACCAAGGCCTGGGATTTGATTGCCGATCTGGGCTCGTAGCTTATATGATAATCCCCCATCTCTATCGCCCATTTGGCTATTCTTCCGGTCGCGTCCGAGTTTCTGATGATATCTGACATTGGTATTGAGCTGACTACTGTTATAGGGTGTTCCTGGAAGTACGGCTTCAATTTCCGGCTGGCCATGAAGACTCCGAAAACCATCTTCTGCCAATGCGGGTAACGCTGCTTTGCCTCGGATAATACCTCGCTGACGTAATAAACCGGCCTCTGGACTGGATAACCTTTTCCGTCCTCTTTGCGTTCCACTACCACTACCGCACTGACAGCTCGGGGGCCAGCTGCCACATATAACAACATAGGTTCTTTGGGGCCCGGGGCTACTAGCACCGGTGCCTCGGATAACTGCTTTTTTAGTGCCTCGAAGGCCTCATCCGCCTCTTGATTCCATACGAATTTATCGGATTTCCTCAGGAGCCGTACAAGGGTATTGCCTTTTCCCCGAGTCTGGATATAAACCGGCTCAAGGCTGCCACGCAGCCTGCAAGCTTTTGAACCTGCTTCAAATTTTCCGGCTTTCTCAGATTCTGGATAGCTTTGATTTTGTCCGGGTTTGCTTCAATTCCTCTCTCTGAAACGATAAAACCGAGTAGCTTGCCAGCTGGAACCCCAAACACACACTTTGTCGGGTTGAGCTTCATCTGATATCTTCTTAGGTTTTTGAACGTCTCCTTTAGATCGTCTATAAATATCTCGGCCTTCCGGGTCTTAATGACCACATCATCCACATAAGCATGCACGTTGCGTCCAATTTGGTCTTCGAAGCACTTCTGAATACACCGCTGGTAGGTTGCGCCCGCGTTCTTCAATCCAAACGTCATGGTTTTGTAGCAGAAGGCCCCAAAAGGGGTTATGAACGACGTTTTCTCGCAATCCTCCCTTTTGAGTTTAATCTGGTGATACCCCGAATATGCGTGCAGGAAACACAGCAAGTCACTCCCGGCTACCGCGTCTATGATTTGGTCTATCCTTGGTAGCGCGAACGGATCCTTTGGACAATGCTTGTTGAGACTTGTGAAATCAATGCACATCCTCCACTCATTCGTCTTTTTCATCACAAGAACCGGATTTGCCAACCAGTCCGGGTGAAATACTCCCATGATGAAGCCTGCAGTTAATAGCCGCGCGCTTTCCTCACCTATAGCTCTTCTTCTTTCCTCATTCATTTTTCTCAAACCCTGCTTCACGGGTCTAGCCTTGGGATCCACATGCAAACTATGCTCTGCCAACTCGGTGGGGATACCCGGCATGTCGCTGGGTGTCCAAGCAAATACGTCCGCGTTTGAACGAATGAACTCCACAAGTGCCTTTTCTTGCCCGCTTTCCAAGTTAGACCCTATAGTGAACTGCTTGGTGGGATCGCCTTCCACAAAATCTACTTTCTTGGTGTCTTGTGCCGCCTTGAATTTCACTCTTTCGTCCTCGGAGTCCGGCCTTCTCAATGCTGTGCCATCATCTGGATCCACCTGAGACCGGTAATATTTGAGTTCTTCCTTTCTGCAAGCTTGCTCAGCCATCACTGAGTCTCCTTCATCGCACTCAGCGGCTATATCCCGACTCCCATGTATAGTGATGGTCTGTTAGGGCCCGGAATCTTTAGCTGCAAATATACATAACACGGCCTAGCCATGAACTTAGCGTAAGCCGGCCTTCCGAACAGCGCATGATAAGGACTATGCAACTTGACCACCTCAAACGTGAGCCACTCCACTCGATAATTATCCACTGACTCTCAAAGCAACCTCCAGTGTAATTTTTCCTTCAGGGCGCGCCGAATGACCCGGCACGATTCCATGAAAGACTGTTGAACTTTTCTGTAGCTGAGATTCCTTGAGGTTCATGCGCAAGAAGGTTTCCCAATACAGGATGTTGATGCTGCTCCCGCCATCCATCAAGACCTTTTTCAATTCGTAACCGTTGACCTGCGGCGCAACCACCAACGCCAAGATTCCGGGGCGTTCTATTCCTCCCGGGTGATCCCTTCTGCTCCACGTTACCTCTTTCTCCGCCCATCTCAAGTATCCCGGAACGGCCGAGGAAACCGAATTCATCGCTTGTTTTAGGGCTTCTTTGTCCCTGCTAGAAGTCCCTGTAACATGCACATGATATTGTCCTTTTAAATCAAGCGTACGTACCGTACCGATGAAGATACTGATCTGGCCGATCGTCACAGTAGATCCGGATTCGAGGTGATCTGACTCTAGCTCCCAGCCGGAATCGTCCACCATCCTTTCTCCTTCGCCGTTGACGTAGATCTCTCCGACGACGAGGTTCCTCATGCTTTTCCGAGCTTCTCCCGTAATGTAAACACCTTTGGACGCAGGCCCCACGGTGGGCGCCAACTGTCGTGGGATGATCACGGCAGATGTTACCAGGGGTAACTGATCTTGGGGCAAGTCGACACAGGTATTTGGGAGAGGGTTTAGCTCGAAAGAGAACATGGTGATAAGCGATCTAGGAATCGGCACTCAACTCGCCGAGTCTCGAATATGGCTCTCGATTTATACTAGATTCTCGATAACAGGTGATATGATTATGTCGTGAATCTCTGCCAAGCTAAGCCTAGGGGCCGGTTTATAAAGCACCCGTACCCCCCCTTGGCTTGCCCTCCAAGGCGCAGCTTGAATCCTATCCGAACTCTGCTTACAAACCCTAGCTTTCCTTACCGCAACCCACAATCCGGGTTACGAGGCCTACAAACTTTGGGCCTTCCAGAAGTTTCTTTATCCTTAGCCGGATCCCGCGCGGCGTCCTTTGGGCCGGGTTACACCTTGGAGTTGGCCTACCGGGTTATTATCCCCCCATCAGGTTCCGTCTTTTTCTACACAGGGGCTAAGGTATCTCCGGAGAGGGGATCCGGAGCGTCGGGATCCCACCTAAACCAATGTTTTTCCATGCCATGTGTGTTATAGTGTATCATGGGTGTTGGGTTCCAAAGATACCATCACTCTCTGTGTTGGGGCCTCACCGACGTCGGATTCTCTCTCGCGGGTTCAAGGAGTTCTCACACCCCGAAACTCCCGGATCTGACGTAACGGGGGGATCTTGCAAGGAGGTGGGCCCTACCATTGTCAAGGGTGTTCCTTGGGACAAACATGACACAACCAAGCAACTAGTTCCACTTTGCGACCCACTTCCGGCTCACGCAGAGGGGGCTGGACGCCGGTTCCGTCTTTTTCTACACCGGGGCTAGGGTATCTCCGGAGAGGGGATCCGGAGCGTCGGGATCCCGCCTAAACCAATGTTTTGCCATGCCATGTGTGTTAGAGTGTATCATGGGTGTTGGGTGCCAAAAGATACCATCACTCTCTGTGTTGGGGCCTCACCGACGTCGGATTCTCTCACGCGGGTTCAAGGACTGCTCACACCCCTAAACTCCCGGATCTGATGTAACGGGGGAGATCTTGCAAGGAGTTGGGCCCTACCATTGTCAAGGGTGTTCCTTGGGCCTAACATGACACAACCAAGCAACTAGTTCCACTTTTCTACCCACTTCCGGCTCACGCAGAGGGGGCTGGACGCCGGTTCCGTCTTTTTCTACACCGGGGCTAGGGTACCTCCGGAGGGGGGATCCGGAGCGTCGGGATCCCACCTAAAACAATCTTTTGCCATTCCATGTGTGTTAGAGTGTATCATGGGTGTTGGGTGCCAAAGATACCATCACTCTCTGTGTTGGGGCCTCACCGACGTCGGATTCTCTCTCGCGGGTTCCAGGACTGCTCACACCCGGAAACTCCCGAATCTGACGTAACGGGGGGATCTTGCAAGGAGGTGGGCCCTACCATTGTCAAGGGTGTTTCTTGGGCCTAACATTACACAACCAAGCAACTATTTCCACTTTGCTACCCACTTCCAGCTCACGCAGAGGGGGCTAGACGCCAGTTCCGTCTTTTTCTACACCGGGCTAGGGTATCTCCGGAGAGGGGATCCGGAGCGTCGGGATCCCACCTAAACCAATGTTTTGCCATGCGATATGTGTTAGAGTGTATCATGGGTGTTGGATGCCAAAGATACCATCACTCTCTGTGTTGGGGCCTCACCGACGTCGGATTCTCTCTCGCGGGTTCCAGGACTGCTCACATCCCTAAACTCCCGGATCTGACGTAACGGGGGGGATCTTGCAAGGAGTTGGGCCCTACCATTGTCAATGGTGTTCCTTGGGCCTAAGATGACACAACCAAGCAACTAGGTCCACTTTGCTACCCACTTCCGGCTCACGCAGAGGGGGCTGGACGCTGGTTCCGTCTTTTTCTACACAGGGGCTAGGGTATCTCCGGAGAGGGGATCCGGAGCGTCGGGATCCCACCTAAACCAATGTTTTTCCATGCCATGTGTGTTAGAGTGTATCATGGGTGTTGGGTTCCAAAGATACCATCACTCTCTGTGTTGGGGCCTCACCGACGTCGGATTCTCTCTCGCGGGTTCAAGGACTTCTCACTCCCCGAAACTCCCGGATCTGACGTAACGGGGGGATCTTGCAAGGAGGTGTGCCCTACCATTGTCAAGGGTGTTCCTTGGGACTAACATGACACAACCAAGCAACTAGTTCCACTTTGCGACCCACTTCCGGCTCACGCAGAGGGGGCTGGACGCCGGTTCCGTCTTTTTCTACACCGGGTCTAGGGTATCTCCGGAGAGGGGATCCGGAGCGTCGGGATCCCACCTAAACCAATGTTTTGCCATGCCATGTGTGTTATAGTGTATCAAGGGTGTTGGGTGCCAAAAGATACCATCACTCTCTGTGTTGGGGCCTCACCGACGTCGGATTCTCTCTCGCGGGTTCCAGGACTGCTCACACCCCTAAACTCCCAGATCTGACGTAACGGGGGAGATCTTGCAAGGAGTTGGGCCCTACCATTGTCAAGGGTGTTCCTTGGGCCTAGCATGACACAACCAAGCAACTAGTTCCACTTTTCTACCCACTTCCGGCTCACGCAGAGGGGGCTGGACGCCCGTCCCGTCTTTTTCTACACCGGGGCTAGGGTACCTCTGGAGGGGGATCCGGAGCGTCGGGATCCCACCTAAACCAATGTTTTGCCATTCCATGTGTGTTAGAGTGTATCGTGGGTGTTGGGTGCCAAATATACCATCACTCTCTGTGTTGGGGCCTCACCGACGTCGGATTCTCTCTCGCGGGTTCCAGGACTGCTCACACCCCGAAACTCCCGGATCTGACGTAACGGGGGGATCTTGCAAGGAGGTGGGCCCTACCATTGTCAAGGGTTTTTATTGGGCCTAACATGACACAACCAAGCAACTAGTTCCACTTTGCTACCCACTTCCGGCTCACGCAGAGGGGGCTAGACGCCAGTTCCGTCTTTTTCTACACCGGGGCTAGGGTATCTCCGGAGAGGGGATCCGGAGCGTCGGGATCCCACCTAAACCAATGGTTTTCCATGCCATGTGTGTTAGAGTGTATCATGGGTGTTGGGTGCCAAAGATACCATCACTCTCTGTGTTGGGGCCTCACCGACGTCGGATTCTCTCTCGCGGGTTCCAGGACTGCTCACACCCCGAAACTCCCGGATCTGACATAACGGGGGGGATCTTGCAAGGAGGTGGGCCCTACACTTTTCAAGAGTGTTCCTTGGGCCTAAAATGACACAACCAAGCAACTAGTTCCACTTTTCTACCCACTTCCGACTCACGCAGAGGGGGCTAGACGCCGGTTCCGTCTTTTTCTACACCGGGGCTAGGGTATCTCACGCAGAGGGGATCCGGAGCGTCGAGATCCCACCTAAACCAATGTTTTGCCATGCCATGTGTGGTAGAGTGTATCATGGGTGTTGGGTGCCAAAGATACCATCACTCTCTGTGTTGGGGCCTCACCGACGTCGGATTCTCTCTCGCGGGTTCCAGGACTGCTCACACCCCGAAACTCCCGGATCTGACGTAACGGGGGCATCTTGCAAGGAGGTGGGCCCTACCATTGTCAAGGGTGTTTCTTGGGCCTAACATGACACAACCAAGAAACTAGTTCCACTTTGCTACCCACTTCCGGCTCACGCAGAGGGGGCTAGACGCCAGTTCCATCTTTTTCTACACCGGGGCTAGGGTATCTCCGGAGAGGGGATCCGGAGCGTCGGGATCCCACCTAAACCAATGTTTTGCCATGCCATATGTTTTAGAGTGTATCATGGGTGTTGGATGCCAAATATACCATCACTCTCTGTGCTGGGTCCTCACCGACGTCGGATTCTCTCTCGCGGGTTCCAGGACTGCTCACACCCCTAAACTCCCGGATCTGACGTAACGGGGGGGATCTTGCAAGGAGTTGGGCCCTACCATTGTCAAGGGTGTTCCTTGGGCCTAACATGACACAAACAAGCAACTAGTTCCACTTTGGTACCCACTTCCGGCTCACGCAGAGGGGGCTGGACGCTGGTTCCGTCTTTTTCTACGCAGGGGCTAGGGTATCTCCGGAGAGGGGATCCGGAGCGTCGGGATCCATCTAAACCAATGTTTTTCCATGCCATTTGTGTTAGAGTGTATCATGGGTGTTGGGTGCCAAAGATACCATCACTCTCTGTGTTGGGGCCTCACCGACGTCGGATTCTCTCTCGCGGGTTCCAGGACTGCTCACACCCCGAAACTCCCGGATCTGACGTAACGGGGGGATCTTGCAAGGAGGTGGGCCCTACCATTGTCAAGGGTGTTTCTTGGGCCTAACATGACACAACCAAGCAACTAGTTCCACTTTGCTACCCACTTCCGGCTCACGCAGAGGGGGCTAGACGCCAGTTCCGTCTTTTTCTACATCGGGGCTAGGGTATCTCCGGAGAGGGGATCCGGAGCGTCGGGATCCCACCTAAACCAATGTTTTTCCATGCCATGTGTGTTATAGTGTATCATGGGTGTTGGGTGCCAAATATACCATCACTCTCTGTGTTGGGGCCTCACCGACGTCGGATTCTCTCTCGCGGGTTCCAGGACTGCTCACACCCCGAAACTCCCGGATCTGACGTAACGGGGGGGATCTTGCAAGGAGGTGGGCCCTACCATTTTCAAGGGTGTTCCTTGGGCCTAACATGACACAAACCAAGCAACTAGTTCCACTTTGCTACCCACTTCCGGCTCACGCAGAGGGGGCTAGACGCCGGTTCCGTCTTTTTCTACACCGGGGCTAGGGTATCTTACGCAGAGGGGATCCGGAGCGTCGAGATCCCACCTAAACCAATGTTTTGCCATGCCATGTGTGGTAGATTGTATCATGGGTGTTGGGTGCCAAATATACCATCACTCTCTGTGTTGGGGCCTCACCGACGTCGGATTCTCTCTCGCGGGTTCCAGGACTGCTCACACCCCGAAACTCCCGGATCTGACGTAACGGGGGGGATCTTGCAAGGAGGTGGGCCCTACCATTGTCAAGGGTGTTCCTTGGGCCTAAGATGACACAACCAAGCAACTAGTTCCACTTTTCTACCCACTTCTGGCTCACTCAGAGGGGGCTAGACGCCGGTTCCGTCTTTTTCTACACCGGGGCTAGGGTATCTCCGGAGAGGGGATCCGGAGCGTCGGGATCCCACCTAAACCAAGTTTTTTCCATGCCATGTGTGTTAGAGTGTATCATGGGTGTTGGGTGCCAAAGATAACATCACTCTCTGTGTTGGGGCCTCACCGGCGTCGGATTCCCTCTCCCGGGTTCCAGGACTGCTCACACCCCGAAATTCCCGGATCTGACGTAACGGGGGGGATCTTGCAAGGAGGTGGGCCCTACCATTGTCAAGGGTGTTCCTTGGGCCTAACATGACACAACCAAGCAACTAGTTCCACTTTGCTACCCACTTCCGGCTCACGCAGAGGGGGCTAGACGCCGGTTCCGTCTTTTTCTACACCGGGGGTATATCTCCGGAGAGGGGATCCGGAGCGTCGGAATCCCACCTAAACCAATGTTTTGCCATGCCATGTGTGTTAGAGTGTATCATGGGTGTTGGGTGCCAAAGATACCATCACTCTCTGTGTTGGGGCCTCACCGGCGTCGGATTCCCTCTCCCGGGTTCCAGGACTGCTCACACCCCGAAACTCCCGGATCTGACGTAACGGGGGGGATCTTGCAAGTAGGTGGGCCCTACCATTGTCAAGGGTGTTCCTTGGGCCTAACATGACACAACCAAGCAACTAGTTCCACTTTGCTACCCACTTCCGGCTCACGTAGAGGGGGCTAGACGCCAGTCCGTCTTTTTCTACACCGGGGCTAGGGTATCTCCGGAGAGGGGATCCGGAGCGTCGGAATCCCACCTAAACCAATGGTTTGCCATGCCATGTGTGTTAGAGTGTCTCATGTTTCTTGGGTACCAAAGATACCATCACTCTCTGTGTTTGGGCCTCACCGACGTCGGATTCTCTCTCGCGGGTTCCAGGACTGCTCACACCCCGAAGCTCCCGGATCTGACGTAACGGGGGGAATATTGCAAGAAGGTGGGCCCTAACATTTTCAAGGGTGTTCCTTGGGCCTAACATGACACAACCAAGCAACTAGTTCCACTTTGCTACCCACTTCCGGCTCACGCAGAGGGGGCTGGACGCTGGTTCCGTCTTTTTCTACACCGGGGCTAGGGTATCTCCGGAGAGGGGATCCGGAGCGTCGGAATCCCACCTAAACCAATGGTTTGCCATGCAATGTGTGTTAGAGTGTCTCATGTGTCTTGGGTTCCAAAGATACCATCACTCTCTGTGTTTGGGCCTCACCGACGTCGGATTCTCTCTCGCGGGTTCCAGGACTGCTCACACCCCGAAGCTCCCGGATCTGACGTAACGGGGGGAATCTTGCAAGGAGGTGGGCCCTACCATTTTCAAGGGTGTTCCTTGGTCCTAACATGACACAACCAAGCAACTAGTTCCACTTTGCTACCCACTTCCGGCTCACGCAGAGGGGGCTAGACGCCAGTTCCGTCTGTTTCTACACCGGGGCTAGGGTATCTCTGGAGAGGGGATCCGGAGTGTCGGAATCCCACCTAAACCAATGGTTTGCCATTCCATGTGTTTTAGAGTGTCCCATGGGTCTTGGGTGCCAAAGATACCTTCACTCTCTGTGTTGGGGCCTCACCGACGTCGGATTCTCTTTCGCGGGTTCCAGGACTGCTCACACCCCGAAACTCCCGGATCTGACGTAACGGGGGGGATCTTGCAAGGAGGTGGGCCCTACCATTGTCAAGGGTGTTTCTTGGGCCTAACATGACACAACCAAGAAACTAGTTGCACTTTGCTACCCACTTCCGGCTCACACAGAGGGGGCTAGACGCCAGTTCCGTCTTTTTTACACCGGGGCTAGGGTATCTCCGGAGAGGGGATCCGGAGCGTCGGGATCCCACCTAAACCAATGGTTTTCCATGCCATGTGTGTTAGAGTGTATCATGGGTGTTGGGTGCCAAAGATACCATCACTCTCTGTGTTGGGGCCTCACCGACGTCGGATTCTCTCTCGCGGGTTCCAGGACTGCTCACACCCCGAAGCTCGCGGATCTGACGTAACGGGGGGAATCTTGCAAGGAGGTGGGCCCTACCATTTTCAAGGGTGTTCCTTGGGCCTAACATGACACAACCAAGCAACTAGTTCCACTTTACTACCCACTTCCGGCTCACGCAGAGGGGGCTGGACGCCGGTTCCGTCTTTTTCTACACCGGGGCTAGGGTATCTCCGGAGAGGGGATCCGGAGCGTCGGCATCCCACCTAAACCAATGTTTTGCCATTCCATGTGTATTATAGTGTATAATGGGTGTTGGGTGCCAAAGATACCATCACTCTCTGTGTTGGGGCCTCACCGACGTCGGATTCTCTCTCGCGGGTTCCAGGACTGCTCACACCCCGAAGCTCCCGGATCTGACGTGACGGGGGGATCTTGCAAGTAGGTGGGCCCTACCATTGTCAAGGGTGTTCCTTGGGCCTAACATGACACAACCAAGCAACTAGTTCCACTTTTCTACCCACTTCCGGCTCACGAAGAGGGGGCTAGACGCCAGTTCCGTCTTTTTCTACACCGGGGCTAGGGTATCTCCGGAGAGGGGATCCGGAGCGTCGGAATCCCACCTAAGCCAATGTTTTTCCATGCCATGTGTGTTAGAGTGTCTCATGTGTGTTGGGTTCCAAAGATACCATCACTATCTGTGTTTGGGCCTCACCGACGTTGGATTCTCTCTCGCGGGTTGCAGGACTGCTCACACCCCGAAACTCCCGGATCTGACGTAACGGGGGGATCTTGCAAGGAGTTTGGCCCTTCCATTGTCAAGGGTGTTCCTTGGGCCTAACATGACACAACCAAGCAACTTGTTCCACTTTGCTACCCACTTCCGGCTCACGCAGAGGGGGCTAGACGCCAGTTCCGTCTTTTTCTACACCGGGGCTAGGGTATCTCCGGAGAGGGGATCCGGAGTGTCGGGATCCCACCTAAACCAATGTTTTGCCATTCCATGTGTGTTAGAGTGTATCATGGGTGTTGGGTGCCAAAGATACCATCACTCTCTGTGTTGGGGCCTCACCGACGTCGGATTCTCTCTCGCGGGTTCCAGGACTGCTCACACCCCGAAACTCCCGGATCTGATGTAACGGGAAGATCTTGCAAGGAGGTGGGCCCTACCATTGTCAAGGGTGTTTCTTGGGCCTAACATGACAAAACCAAGAAACTAGTTCCACTTTGCTACCCACTTCCGGCTCACGCAGAGGGGGCTGTGTCGTGGGATAATCACGGCAGATGTTACCTGGGGTAACTGATCTTGGGGCAAGTCGACACAGGTATTTGGGAGAGGGTTTAGCTCGAAGGAAAACATGGCGAAAAGCAATCTAAGAACCGGAAAGCAACTCGCCGGCTCTCGATATTATTATACTGGATACTCGATAACAGGTATTACAACTATGACTTGAATCTCTCTTAGGCGAAGCCCAGGGGTTGGTTTATATAGTACTCATACCCCTCTGGGCTTGCCCTACAAAGCGCTCCTCGAGTCCTATTTGAACTCTACATACGAACCCTAACTTTTCTTACCATAACCCACAATCCGGGTTACGAACCTTACACGCCCTGGGCCTTCCAGGAGTTTCTTTGTCCTTAGCCGGATTTGGTCCAGCCACCGTCTGGGCCGGATCACACCTGGGAGCTGGCATACCGGGTTACTACTCCCCCATCAGTAGTCCCCAGGATAGCGCGGGCTTCACAGATTCATTCTCGAAGCGCTCGCTATTCCCTAAAAAAGATATGAAACGCCCAAGCTTACATGAACCGGGTCAAGTTACTTTAACAGATGACTAGACACAGCTCCGTGACGGTCATTCGACAGCTCGACCCTTCCTCGAGTGCTTAACGGACCTTTCCAGATTTGAACCCTAAGATATTAAGGCCCTACTCTCGATAAGGATCCCTGATATCGGGATAAATTGCGTTCCCCTGTCAACGGAACATTTCACCTCGCTCCGAACGCCCGCGACGCCAAACTGTGCGGATAATTATTGCTCCGTAACTTCCGGCTTTCCAGCCGCGGGTGAGCTCACCACTTCCCTTATAAATATCAACCGAAAGTAACCCTAAGCCTTTCACTTTGCCCCAGCATCCTTTCTCTCCTCGCTCCCCCGCAGTCCTGCCTCCAGGCTCGCGCGCACTGCGAAAGATAAGGCCATCTCCGGCCGCAATCGACCCCGAGCTTCCCAGCGCCGCCATCAAGCATCGCCGTCACGCCTTCATTTCTCTCATCAAGGGCCGTGGTGAGACACTCAAGCCGCGGCGCGCACCAGCCTCATTTTGGACCCTAATTTCTTTGGTAAGCCTCTCTCAATCATCCAACTGAAACTCGCAATTTCCTCAATTTGACCAGGATTGGATCTGGGTCAACCCGTAAATTACTTTCGGGTATCATCAAATTAATCCGCTTCGATAGTCCTTAGCTCCTTCAAGCACCTGATGCGCAGTCGCAATTCACCCCCGCACCTTAACCATCAAACTTCATATATAAGATTACTTGCAAGTTCTTCGATCTAGATCCGTTCCGCCTTGTTTTTTCCGCCTGTCGCATTAACACCGGATAATCCTCCTTTTCCAGTTAATTCCTCCACAATAAAGGTATGGGCAACCATCCATGTTCACCCAACCCACCTCAATACGTAAGTAATTAACAATTTACTCAACTTCATCTGATACCCGGTAAATCTTCAGCATTTAGCATCGTAGCGCATTATCCGGGTCTTATTTTAGCCTTAGAGCCTTAATGTCTCCAGATTCGAATGATCTGATGTTCCGAATCTTACTCCATATATTCCTTGTCCCTTGCAGGTCAACTCCATGGCTCCTAAAAGACAGGGAAAACACCCGGCTCCTGCAAAGACCTCCCAAACCACTTCTGCCGACTGGGGCCGGTCTTCAACGACGAAGGCCAAACTGGATGGGATGGCCGAGCTAGGAATCCTTCCTTCTCAAAAGGAAATACACTGGAGGGCTCCTGGCGATGAGAACCCGTCCCACTCCTATCGGGAACGAGGTAATTTGTTTTACCGAGCATGTGACCCGGGGATTCCGTCCTCCGGGTCACTCTTTTTTCCGGGAAGTCTTGAGCCACTACGGCCTCCGGGTGTTCGACATAGGGCCTAACTCTATGCTGAACATCACCCACTTCATAGTTTTGTCCGAGTCGTACTTACGCACTCCACCAAACCTTGCTCTTTTTACCGAATTATTCCAATGCGAACCATGCCGTGAGAGCGGTGACGGAACGCTTCTTACCTGCGGCGGGGTATCCATCCAGCGCCGCAAACACTCACTGATGCCACCTCTCAACCTGAACTCCAACGCTAAAAAACTGGCAATTATCCTTCTTTTATTGCCACGACACTTCTCGGATGGTGAGAGGAAGCTACCGGGTTATTCGGAGAGCCTTCTCGAGCCCTCCGAGTCTTTCAGTGCTTTCGCACCTGACCCTGATAGGGAAGCGATTCAGCCCCTTTTGGCCAAACTAGCGGCCCTCTCAGCCCATGGCCTTCTCGGGCTTAACTTGGTAAGGACTTGGGTGGAGTTCCGGGTTCAGCCCAACTCCATTCGCTCAAAGTCGCTGCACGAATACTCGGGTCACATCACAGATTCCCTCCGCTATTCCACCAAAAACTTCCCTGCCGATAACACCAACAAGACCATTAAGGGCTTCTGATGGAGAGACTAGATGTTATAAAGAACACTGCCGGGTTACCCCGTTTACTCGGGAAAACCCCGCCCCAGCGGTAAGACCTGGCTCCTTTTTCTCATTTCAGTACTTTCATCCGTTATAGCCTCTAACCACCACTTGTGTTTATTTGTTCACAGGATGACGATCCCTTCTGGAAAATTGAAAACCCTCCCCTTCTCAAGACCCTGAAGAGGAAAACGAGTCTGTTGATGATGATGAGGGTACTCTCCCATACCCTTTACACCTGCCCTTCATCTGTGTTATTTTTCTTATCTGATACTTACTCGGCTTTCAGGGTCGGGAGATGAAGAGGAGGAAGAAGAAAATGACCCGGAAGCCACCGAGTCTGACCAGGACCCCCCAGTTGGGAACAAAAGGAAGGCTAG
The DNA here is from genome assembly GCA_028641055.1 of Alopecurus myosuroides. Taxonomy (NCBI): domain Eukaryota; kingdom Viridiplantae; phylum Streptophyta; class Magnoliopsida; order Poales; family Poaceae; genus Alopecurus; species Alopecurus myosuroides. Next base: position 32,220 of record JAPCYS010003946.1, read on the forward strand.
AGGGGTAGTTGAAAAGGTTCCCTTCTCTTCTATGTCTCGTGCGCCTTACTCCTTTGCTGCTATGCATGAACTTAACGAGCGATTATCACATTCATCCTTCTTGAAGGACCCTCTCCCGACTAAGCGTAGGGTGACCCGGAATTCTCGGGGGATGATCCCCTTAACCCGGGTATCTCCACTTCACCCACTCATCGAGCCAGTACCCCTCCAGCTCAACCTTCCCAATCTCCTCAGCGTCATCCGTCTCCTAATCATCCACTTGCCGGGCAATTTCGCGTGCCGCAGCCAGTGCTCTTGCCGACGTCATCCGCCTCCAGCGGCGAGCTTCCCCCGGACTATGCCGTGAACACCGGGTAAACTACCTTTACTTACATTTTCTCGTACTGGTTACCTTTCTTTTTTCCGTATATTCCATTGATCAATGTCTCCCTTCTTTTCTTCAGCGCCACAGTTACGCTAAGCGACCCGGATATCCCTGAATCAGAAGAGCAGGGAGAAGAAAGCCGAGTGATGACATGGACGTTGAGGTTGAGGACGAGGCGAGGACGGAAATGGAGAAGATCCTTTTAAGGACCCAATTCCACCAAAGACTGCATCACCCCAGCCCTCTGAAGAAGTGGACGAAGACATCATTTTGGAGACCAAGCCGGACTCTCCTAACCCGGACGTTCAAACAATCCGGGTTTCGACCCCCAAACCCGGAACAACTCCTCCACAAGAGGGCCAATCCTCCGGCCCTTCTCAACTTCGCCCTGAAGACATGACCTTTGCTCAAATGCTAGATGCCCTCCATACCTTGAAGGGCGACGAAGAAAACATACTAGATGCCTTAATAACCAAGCACGAGGTAATCCCGACTAATCATCAATTGTTTCCATGCCTAGTCCCCAAGTTCCGAGTAAATTACTAGGTAACTTGCTTGGAACTTTGCATAATGTTTCCAGCTGATCCCTCTTCATGCTTCTTTACAGGACTATGTTTCACAGTTGGAGAAGAAGCTGGCCAAGTCCACCAAGCGTATTGGAAAAGAAACGGCCCTTCGTGAAGCTGCTGAGACCGAGGCTCGCAGGTGCCAAAAGATGACGAAAAAATACAGGAAGAGAGCTCACAGGGCTAAGGAAAAACTTACAACTCTTTCTGCTCAAATTGCTGATGTTCACCGTACTGCGACTGGTAAGATTTTGAATTTCACCTTTTTATGACTCGGATTGCTTTGATTTGAACAACCGCGCTTGCTTGCCTACTATCTTTGCTCTTTTGCCTTTCTTTAGCAGGCCCATGTGATGCTGCCCCCGAAGAAGATGATGCTGCCAAGCTTAAAACCATCAAGAATACTCTTCGCCAACTTTGCGGCGGAGTTAGCTGGATACTTGATGAGTTACGACTGCGGATGTCAAGCCAGATAACATGAAGAGATTACTGGAATTCTGCTCCACGATCCCGAGTGGATTTGGCACTGGAAACGGTCCTCCTGCCGATTTGGGGTAACCCGGGGGCTCGCACTGGCTAAAGCCTACGCCCCCAAGCTACAACTTGCCAAACTTATGAGTGGATTTCCAGAGTTCAACTTGGATGGGTCTAAGTTTTGCCAAAGGACTTCAAGGCTATTCAGAAAGAAGTCCGCCATCCGGCTAGCGTTATTGCTGACAGCTTAGAGATTGATGAGATTCTCCCTGCTTATGATGCTAATGACAAGGTTGTCAAGGCGAACCGCCCCCAGCCGTTCGATATGCTTGCCGTTGGAAGGAGCAGGCGATCAAGATGAAGGAAGAAGCCGCCAGGAAGACCGAGGCCGACTCTGCTCCTGCAACTTCTGCTGCACAACCCGGGACTGCTGCTGACCCGAGTGGCGCCGCAACTACAGGTGGCGACAAGGGCAAGGCCAAGATGGACCCTGCAGCTTGAAGTAATGCCATTATTCCACATACGTCAGCCGGCAAAGCATCGTTTAAAACAGCTTTACTATTCATTTAAGCAGAGCGCCTGTGCTCTTTTGATACTTTATGGTTTTTTGTAACACTTTTATTTAAACTCCCGATGCACTTTGCGCCCCTTTGGGCTTTTGATGAATGTGTCTTTGCATTTGCTTGTTCTTGATATCCACTTGCTTTATTCTCGATACCTTATACTTTTTTTTTTTACTTTCCTTAGCAAGACCCGTCCTCGGGTGTCGTTGGCGTCTAGGGATCGGTTTTACACCTGAATCCCTAAGCTCCTGAGACCCGGATGCGTGGCTCGTTTTAATTTTAACGGCTGGATGATGCTGTTTCTTCCTTAGAGCTCATAAGTCCTCAGTCCGGGTTTCCGCGTCTAGGACACATGATTGTTTTCTTTCAAGGAAACGAATCGCCTGTTGCTGAATGCCCTAGACTTCAGGACAGCTTTTTATGAGGTTTGAAGTTATGCTTGATAATCGTTGAGTTTCCGGCTATCGGCCTTATACTCTGCATAACTTGTGGTTTAGATGACCTTTCGACTATCTTGTACTATAAGCCGGCTTTCGCGTGGATACCATGTTGTTACATCAATACGAAAACGGGGTCAAGCAAGTCCCGTTTGGGTCTCATGACCGACATTAATCGTAAGCGAACGAATCATGCCACTTCGTTGCGAGTCACATCGAGCTTAAGTAAGAATAGCCGAGAAATTTGGACTTCTTTGTCCGGTTATAAGATTGTAGCCGCACTCGTTTTTTCGAGTGACGGCCCCTATAACTCATTGGCATCAAGGCCGGGTCTTTTTTGAGTTTACAGCTGTGCTTGTATGAGCAACCAGCCCTCAAGACCTGAATGTTCACATCGTACAAATAACACTCGCTTCTTTTCTTGATAATCCCTTTTTATTTGATATGAAAAAATTAGGCCAGCAAGCCGCCTCATTAAAAACCCATCCAGTCCCCAAGGGTGCCCTGGACAGGAAAAGAGTGCGTCTGAAACCTGCTGCCTGTTACATCTTTTTCTGCTAAGTATAGTCGGACGTAGCTGAGCCACGTTCCACGGTCTATCTCTTTCTTGCATAGGTGCAGTTGTGTGAGCAGTATCGTTGAGTGTGGTCGATTCTTCTCTTGCATCTATCAAGTAATATGACCCATTATGCAGGCTCCGGCTTACGATGAAGGGTCCTTCCCATGGTGGCGATAGTTTGTGCCTTCCCTCGTTTGTCTGAACCAAGCGCAAGACCAAGTCTCCCTCCTGAAAGACCGGCTTTTCACCCGCCGACTATGATATCTTCGCAAGTCCTGCTGATATATGGCTGATCTTTCCAAGGCTTGCTCCCTTTGTTCTTCTAACATATCCACGGCGTCTTGCGGGTTTTCTCGTTCTCTACTTCCACATAAGCTGTCACTCTTGGTGAATCATGAATGATGTCGCTTGGTAATACCGCTTCTGCGCCGTAGACCATGAAGAAAGGTGTCATCTGGGTGGATCGGTTGGGTGTAGTGTTAATACCCCAGACCACGGAAGGAAGCTCTTCAACCCATGCCCCAGCAGCCCTGATACAGGGAACCCTCAGTCTTGGCTTCAATCCACGAAGTAGTTCTTGGTTCGCCCTCTCCACTTGCCGTTGGCTTGCGGATGTGCTACTGATGCTACATCAAGCCTGATTCCATTGCTGCCACAAAATTTTCCATCTCTCCAAGGGACATGTTGGTTCCATTGTCGGTAATTATGCTGTGGGGGTACCCGAACCGGTATATAATTTTTTTCAGGAATTTGACTGCTGTGGCCGCTTCGCAATTGGTGACCGGCATAACCTCCACCCATTTGGTAAACTTATCAACAGCAACTAAAAGGTGCGTCTTCTTGCAAGGTGACATATGGAAGGGGCCAAACCATGTCCATACCCCAAACAGCGAATGGCCAAGTTAATGGAATGGTCCGTAACTCCATAGCCGGCACATGAGTTTGACGAGCGTACCTTTGACATCCGTCGCACCTTGCCACTATCCGTTCCGCGTCTGCTAGAGCTGTGAGCCAGAAGAACCCATGTCGATAGGCCTTGGCCACAAGAGACCTTGTGGACGCATGATGCCCGCAATCACCTTCATGGATCTCCTTAAGAATCTGTCGGCCTTCCTCTGGTGTCACACAGCGCAAAAAGACTCCTGCCGCACTTCTCTTGTACAACTCTCCATTGATAATAACGTATCCTTTTGCCCGCCTTACGATTTGTCTTGCTAGTACCTCTGTTCTGGTAGTTCGCCCCGTGACAAGTATGCCAGATATGGCTCCGTCCATTCGGGGACGCCGCGTATCGTAGCCACGAGCTCCACGTCCGGGTCTCGATTTGCTAATTCTTCTTCAGACTCGGATTTAACTGACGGCCGCCATAGCTCGTCCACGAAAACATTAGGTGGAACCGGCTCCCTGCGCGAGCCGAGTCTGGCGAGTGCGTCCGCCGCCTCGTTCTTTCTTCTGTCTATGTGCTCCACTTCATACCCGGAGAAACACCCGGCAACCCTATCAACCTCCCTGCGATACGCTGCCATAGTGGCGTCCTTCCTGTCCCAGGTTCCTGACACCTGCTGCACCACGAGATCCGAGTCTCCAAAGCATCGTATCCTTCTAATGTTCATCTCCTTGGCTACCCTCAAGCCATGCAACAGAGCCTCATACTCGGCCACGTTGTTTGAGCAATCAAAATGAATCTGTAGCACGTAACTTAGTTTATCCCCTTTTGGCGATGTCAGCACCACTCCGGCTCCTGACCCTCGTATGCTTTGATCCATCGAAGTGCATGGTCCATGACTCGGAACTTGGAACTGCGGTAACCACCCCAGTGTGCGTCCAGTCGTTAACGAAATCAACCAAGGCCCTGGGACTTGATTGCCGATCTAGGCTCGTAGTGATATGATAATCTCCCTCTCTATTGCCCATTTGGCTATTCTGCCCGTTGCATCCGAGTTTCTGATGATATCCGACATTGGTATTGAACTAACCACTGTTATGGGATGTTCTTGGAAATATGGCTTTCAACTTCCGGCTGGCCATAAAGACCCCAAACACCAATTTTTGCCAATGCGGGTAACGCTGCTTCGCTTCCGATAACACTTCACTGACATAGTAAATGGCCTCTGGACCGGGTAGCCTTTCCATCTTCTTTGCGTTCCACGACAACCACTGCGCTAACTGCTCGGGGACGGCTGCCACATACAATAACATAGGCTCTTTAGGACCGGCGCCGCTAGTACTGGCTTCAGATAACTGCTTCTTTAGTGCTTCAAAACGCCTCATCTGCCTCCTGGTCCCATACGAACTTATCTGATTTCCGCAAAAGCCGGTACAAGGGATTGCCTTTTCTCCAAGCCTGGATATGAACCGGCTCAGGGCTGCCTCGCAGTGAGTTTTTGAACGTGCTTCAGATTTTCCGGTTTCTTCAAATTCTGTAATGGCCTTGATTTTATCGGGTTTGCCTCAATTCCTCTCTCGGAGACTATAAGCCAAGTAACTCCCGGCCGGGACTCCGACACACACTTCGTTGGGTTGAGCTCATCTGATTCCTCCTCAAGTTTTTAAACGTTTCCTTTAAATCATCAATAACGTTTCTGCCTTCCGGGTCTTAATAACCACATCATCCACATATGCGTTGCACGTTACGCCCAATTTGATCCTCGAAGCATTTCTGGATACACGCTGATAAGTTGCGCCCGCATTTTTCAATCCGAACGTCATGGTCTTGTAGCAGAAGGCCCCAAAAGGGGTTATAATGAGGTTTTTTCCCAATCCTCCCTTTTGAGTTTAATCTTGATGGTATCCCGAATATGCGTCCAAGAAAACATAGCAAGTCGCTTCCGCTACCGCGTCTATGATTGGTCTATCCTTGGCAGCGCGAACGGATCCTTTGGGCAATGCTTGTTGAGGCTCGTGAAATCGATGCACATCCTCCATTCATTTGTCTTTTTTCATCACTAGAACCGGATTTGCTAACCAGTCCGGGTGAAATACTTCCATGATAAAGCCTGCGGTTAATAGTCGTGCGATTTCACCTATAGCTCTTCTCCTTTCCTCGTTCATTTTTCTCAAACCTTGCTTCACAGGCCTGGCCCTGGGATCTACATGCAAACTGTGCTCTGCCAACTCGGTAGGGATACCCGGCATGTCGCTGGGTGTCCAGGCGAACACATCCGCATTTGAGCGTATAAATTCCACTAGGGCCTTTTCTGCGCGTCTTCCAATTGGACCCTATAGTGAACTGCTTGGTGGGGTCTCCTTCCACAAAATCTACTTTCTTGGTGTCTTGAGCAGCCTTAAATTTCACTCTTTCGTCTTCAGAATCTGGTCTCTCATGCCGTGCCATCTTCCGGTCCACCTGAGACCGGTAATATTTAAGCTCTTCCTTTCTGCAGGCTTGCTCGGCCATCACCGAATCTCCCTCATCACCACTCTGCTGCTATATCCCGGTTCCCATGGATAGTGATGGTCCGCTTGGGGCCTGGAATTTTTAACTGCAAATATACGTACACGGCCTAGCCATGAATTTAGCGTAAGCCGGCACTTCCGAACAGAGCGTGGTAGGGGCTATGCAGCTTGACTACTTCAAACGTGAGCCACTCCACCCGATAGTTATCTACCGATTCTCCAAAGGCTACTTCCAATGCAATTTTCCCTTCGGGGCGTGCCGAATGACCCGGCACGATCCCGTGGAACACCGTCGAACTTTTTGTAGCTGGGACTCCTTGAGGTTCATGCGCAAGAAGTTTCCCAATTATAGGATGTTGATGCTGCTTCTCCGTCCATCAACACCTTTTTTCAATTCGTAAACCATTGACCTGTGGCGAAACTACTAACGCCAAGGTCCCGGGGCGTTCTATTCCTTCTGGATGATCTTTCCTGCTCCACGTTACCTCTTGCTTGCCACCTCAAGTATCCCGGAGTGGGCCGAGGAGGACAGATTCGCTGTTTGTTTCAACGCCCTTTTGTCCCTGCTGGAAGTTCCTGTAACATGCACATGATTTTGTCCTTTCAAATTGAGTGTACGTACCATGCCGATGAAGATACTGATTTGGCCGATTGACACCATGGATCCGGATTCGAAGTAATCCGGCTCCAACTCCCATCGGAATTGTCCACTATTCTTTCTCCTTCGCCATTGGAGTAGATCTCGCCGACGACGAAGTTCTCCATGCTCTTCCGAGCTTCTCCCGTGATGTAAACACCTTTGGACGCAGGCCCCACGGTGGGCGCCAACTGTCGTGGGATAATCACGGCAGATGTTACCTGGGGTCAACTGATCTTGGGGCAAGTCGACACAGGTATTTGGGAGAGGGTTTAGCTCGAAGGAAAACATGGCGAAAAGCATCTAAGAACCGGAAAGCAACTCGCCGGCTCTCGATATTATTATACTGGATACTCGATAACAGGTATTACAACTATGACTTGAATCTCTCTAGGCGAAGCCCAGGGTTGGTTTATATAGTACTCATACCCCTCTGGGCTTGCCCTACAAAGCGCTCCTCGAGTCCTATTTGAACTCTACATACGAACCCTAACTTTTCTTACCATAAACCCACAATCCCGGGGTTACGAACCTTACACGCCCTGGGCCTTCCAGGAGTTTCTTTGTCCTTAGCCGGATTTGGTCCAGCCACCGTCTGGGCCGGATCACACCTGGGAGCTGGCATACCGGGTTACTACTCCCCCATCAGGCTGGATGCCAGTTCCGTCTTTTTCTACACCAGGGCTAGGGTATCTCCGGAGAGGGGATCCGGAGCGTCGGGATCCCACCTAAACCAATGTTTTGCCATGCCATATGTGTTAGAGTGTATCATGGGTGTTGGATGCCAAAGATACCATCACTCTCTGTGTTGGGGCCTCACCGACGTCGGATTCTCTCTCGCGGGTTCCAGGACTGCTCACACCCCTAAACTCCCGGATCTGACGTAACGGGGGGGATCCACATGCAAACTATGCTCTGCCAACTCGGTGGGGATACCCGGCATGTCGCTGGGTGTCCAAGCAAATACGTCCGCGTTTGAACGAATGAACTCCACAAGTGCCTTTTCTTGCCCGCTTTCCAAGTTAGACCCTATAGTGAACTGCTTGGTGGGATCGCCTTCCACAAAATCTACTTTCTTGGTGTCCTGTGCCGCCTTGAATTTCACTCTTTCGTCCTCGGAGTCCGGCCTTCTCAATGCTGTGCCATCATCTGGATCCACCTGAGACCGGTAATATTTGAGTTCTTCCTTTCTGCAAGCTTGCTCAGCCATCACTGAGTCTCCTTCATCGCACTCAGCGGCTATATCCGACTCCCATGTATAGTGATGGTCTGTTTAGGGCCCG
>JAPCYS010002623.1:0-61294 GCA_028641055.1 Alopecurus myosuroides
ATCCTCCAGTATGATTCCGTGTCAACAATACGAAGAAAAATCCTAGCGGACGCGCTGGGTACCCCCATAGGTTAAGGTTGGCTCGATAAGTCCACAACGGCTCAGTCGCAACAAACACCTTATCGGGTTCGAGTCGGAGGTCTCGAATCTGTGTAGGCCAGGAATGTTTTTGCCCTAGTCGCAATCAATTGGCCCTGATCTCTCGGGAGAGCCAAGCTACTGTGCCGCATCCTTCTACGATAAAAGCCGCAAAAACAGGCACCTAAGCTGCTCGACACTCGAGCATGAAGACTCGTCGCACAGGGAACACACCCTTTAAAACAGAAAACGACCAAGTTGGTTATCCATAAGAAAGGCGACCAAGAAAGGTTTGACCGACTACTCGACTGGAAAAATCCCACTCGAGCAAACGCTCGGGGGCTACTGACGAATATATGGATCCTGGACCCTGCGAATAAGGACACCCCCTCTCAGGCCCAAGGTTGAAGGCCCAAGAAGAGGAGCCCTTGGAATACTCCAGAAGGCCCACGTGAAGCCCACCCACATTAACTTGCGGGTTAAGATATGAAACATGTAACCGACCTAGTTAGAGTTCGAGTCCTCTCCGGGTAGGGTTCGAGACCTGGCCATCTATATAAGGCCAGGAGAGCCCCCCAGGGAGAGGACCAAGCAACACAGCATCATCGAGACCTTGAACTCGAGATCTTACTCTCGATTCGAGCACCACCATTGTAACCGATCTTTCCGTCAATACAAATCGACAAGAGGCAGGAGTAAGGGTTTTACCTCTACGAGGGCCCCGAACCTGGGTAAATCTCGCCCCCTGTCTAGCCGACGATTCCACCAGCGTTCATGACTTCTCCTAGTCGAAACCCGATAGGGTCACCTAAGGGATTTGTAGAGTCAGAGATTCGACAGCCGCCAACTCCATCCGAGAGTGGCTTAGAGGAGGAGGGGGAAGCCGAGGAGGAGTAGGGGGAGGATGAGGAGGAGGAGGCCATTGCCGTCGAGGAGGTCGTGGCCCACATCACTGTCGTGGAAGAGGTCGTGACCCCCATTCCCGTCGTAGAGGAGGCCGTGTCACTCATCGCTGCTGCCGAGGTCGTGGGCCCTGTCACCGCCGCCGTGGGTGCCAAGGAGAAGGGCAAGGCCGTCGTCTCTGCCAGCTCTGAGTCGAAGATTGAGGCCTCCGCCGCCGACGGGAAGGCGACGGCCCTCGACAAGCGTCATCGTGAAGACGGTGGCGCGGAGGAGGCTTACGACAACAAGAGATCAGCATCATAGTAGGATAAGTAGTAGCTAGCCCTAGCTAGCTAGGTAGTAGATCATATTTTGTAATGTTGATCTTAAATAATCAACAAAAATCATATCTCCGTTTTTTCGTAAATTGTATCTTTACATTTTTATTGAAGTTGGCTTAAATTGTTATCAATCGGTAAACAAGAACAGATAGATTATCACCATGATAAGACGGATTGATCACCATTAAGCACGAAATGTGTCGTTAACAAAATTATATTTAACTACCTAGCTAGAAAAGGCTTCTAAGAATACATACATTATAGAGTAAAGTCTTGTACACATATAAGTTAACAAAATACAACTTTCTCAAATAATAACCAAAGACGAGTACTCCGCCATTGATCAGTACTTCTGATCCTAAATTGCAGGTACTCCTACTTGCCGACCTTCTCGAAGATAAGCTTGATGTAGAGAAGCTTCACCTGTATCCTGTTGTCGACGAGATCACGACGGGCAATGTGCGCGAATGTGCAGAATTCGGGCCAGTTCCCACTTAACTCGATGTTCGATTTTTTTTATTTGATATCTTTCGATAACTTGGATATGTTGGGTTCGTAGCAGAAAATAAAAATTTCGTCCTATGCATAAACCCAGGAAGGTGCAAGAAAGATGACGATCTAAATCATTACCAACAATCGGCAGCGGAGGTAGATTGTTGGTGAAGAACCGTTGATGCAGATCCCCGCAGCTAGGTGTATCCCTCCCGGCCGCGAGGATTTTCACTCCTTCCTAGGATCTAACATACGATCCCTCTGCCATTATCCACGCGTACGTGATCACCAATCCAGCAGCGCTCCGCCGTCCAGGACGAAGAGAAGCCGGAGCACGAGTAGCCTTACGGCGTGTGTGAAAGTGTGAGAGAAAGAGAGGGAGGAGGCCGCAGCCTTTCAGCCACTTAGCCCGAATTTGAGGGCTGCTCCTCCTCTCCTTATATAGCCCAAAAGGGGAGGCCAAGGGGAGAAACCTCCATATAATGTCTGGTCCATTAGTGAGGGGGTTACCACCTCGTTAAACCCATGCACATAAAAGAGGGGGTTACCACTCCTTAATAGCATATACATAAAACAGTGGAGTTACCACTCATTCATTGCATGCAGCCCATGGTGTCTTCCGTAACATTCTAGAAGGTTCTAGAATACTCTAGAATCTTCCTAGACCCTTCCGGTGCCTTTAGGTTTTCCCGGGACTTTCCCGATACTCCAGGGATTTTCTGAATTCTCTCCGAAACTATTTCGATGTTCTCGGAATTATTCCATTGATATTATCTCATACTACTATCACATACTAGCACTCAACGGACCGATGATACTAAGCGTGTGACTCTGTGGGTTCGATGAAAATGTAGACATGACCCGAAACTCCTTCCGGTCAATAATCAATAGCGGGATCTGGACATCCATATTAATTCCTACAGTTACACGAATGAATTCGAGTGAACTTTATGTGTCCGTACACAATTACCTTTGCTTCGCGATACATAACATAACTCGCTGGGAGATTATATCGGTATCCCTGTGAAGCAACACTTGATCACGATACCTAGTTATCCTCGTTGCTGGTTTGTTCTCTTTTCTCGTTTCCATATTCCGATATCCCCGTTGATCACATCACGCTGTGTCTGGCCAGACGATGATGGATACCGTAATACCGAGAGGGCCCAAAAGTATCTCTCCATCGTCGGAGGAGCAAATCCCAATCTTGAACTATCAAGTCCTAGACGCACCTTTTCGAAGTACCTGAGGACTGCCGTTATTAATATAGCGGGGCGAAAGCCTGTTTCGACAAATAGCATGCCATGAAGGTATCTTATATAGGAAATTTCGTTTTTCTTATGTACATCGACATTACATAAATCTTAGTAGAGGCATAGCCATATTATTTTTCAGTTATTTTTTCCTGACGGAGAGTGTCAATTTTGGCTGGTCTACCTTACAAAAAAATAAAATGAAAGTCTAGTTTATAGGTGTAGAAATGATGGTCGTGGGGGTTTTGTATAAAATTCAATCATGTGATGATGTTTAGTTACGTGACGTACCTTATTATTGCTTTTCTCTCCTAAACAGAATTACCCTATTCACAAAAAAAAGTCATATGCACTGCTTTTTGTTTTAGGGCAGTATATGCACTGCAATTTGTTTTTTTTTTTGAGAATTCTGCACAGCAAAATACGCCAGCAGTGGTGGTAAGTTGATTCCGGTCTAGCCCATCAGGCCTGCTAAATAGCCGGCCCAGGTTACTTGACGACCGTTGGATGTCTTTCTCGTGGACTGGACACCCGCGCCGTCGTCTTCCTTCTCCTCTGCCTTCCCCACCTCTCCGCCGCCGTCGACCTCCGCACCTCCCAGCCTCGCCGCCGCGGCCGGGGAGATTTGGTGCGCTCTATATTAGATAGACGCGTTCGATCTGCAGGCTGGCGCCTTCTTGGATGATGCGGCGCATGGGGATCGACCCGCGCGGACCTCTTCGACGCCGACGAGCTCGACGCACTCGAGCGCCTCCTGGACGCCCACTTCTGTCAGGATCCCATCGTATGGACGGATGATCGAGGCAAGAATCGGACCGATAACGGGAAATTAAGAAGCTAATGCAAGAAATTGACTGGAATTGGAAAGGAACTGAAAAGGGAAAGTGCTGATAAGGAAAGGACAGAAATTAAGGAACAGAAATTTAGGGTTTTACTTCATCGCGCCGCCCAACCACCCACTCTCCCTGGTTATATAGAGTGCCCAGAGGAGCCGCGATTACAAGTGTTCGGTTCAGATTAACTCGTACGAGTCGATTACAACTAGGACCGTTGGATGATACAAAGCGTTACCCAGCTTCAGGTGTTGGTGGCTTTGGCTTCAGTCTGTCGACGCTGCAGTTTCAGGTAGGCTTCAGTACAGGCTCTGACAATACTCCCGGGCTGACTCCAGACTTCAAGGCTGGAATTTTGGAAACGTGGCGCGAATGCATTGCGCGTCCTCCCAGGTGGCTTCATCCTGGTTCATGTTTTCCCAGTGTACGAGCCATTGTGGTACTGGAACATCATAATCACCTGCGCTACGAGGAACTTGTCGATATTGAAGAACAGCCAAAGGAGCAACCTTAATTTTACCTTCTGGAGTGAATAGAGGTAATTTGGGATTTGGTACTGCACGCGGCCCAATGTGTTTCTTTAGCTGGTTGACGTGGAAGACATTGTGTAGAAGAGTGCCCTCAGGTAATTCTAGTTTGTATGCCACATTGCCAATTCGTTGAAGCACTCGGAACGGCCCATAATATTTGGAAGACAATTTGAGGGCATTGCGTAGGCCCAGGGCTGTCTCTCTGTATGGTTGCATCCGTAGATAAACCATGTCTCCGACCTCGAACTGTCTCTCTGTTCTCTTCAGATCAGCATACTTCTTTATCCTGTTTTGGGCTTGCTGGAGGTTACTTTGCAATGATTTCAGCATCCGTTCCTTTTCCTGTAAGGTGACCTAGACATCAGGGGATACATTGCAAGGCACTGCGATGTCATGGATATGAGGGGGGGCATAACCGTATAGAGCTTCAAACGGTGTGATTTTCAGAGATGTGTGGTAGGATGTATTGTACCACCACTCTGCTGCTGGTAACCATTGTGCCCATTTAGTAGGTTCCTTGAACGCCATGCAACGCAAATATTGCTCCAAGCACTGGTTGACGCGTTCCGTTTGCCCATCAGATTCTGGATGATAAGCCGTGCTGAAGTGCAATTCGACCTTTAGGGCATTGAACAATTCTTGCCATAGCTTGGAAGTGAAGATGTGATCCCTGTCGCTCACAATCACTTTGGGTGGTCCATGTAGCTTGAAGATGTTGTCGATGACTAGGTTGGCAACTTGTAGGGCAGTGAATGGATGAGCCAATGTGAGAAAATGAGCATATTTTGTTAACCTGTCAACAATTACCAGGATAACATCCTTGCCCTTTGATTTTGGAAGGCCCTCGACAAAATCCATGCTGATTTCAGTCCATTTCATTGTGGGTATGTTGAGAGGATCCAATAAGCCAGGGTAGTGTACCCTTTCTGTTTTGGAAATTTGGCAAACAGGGCACTGTGAAATCTTTTGAGCAATGTCAGTCTTCATGTTATGCCAATAGAATAGCTTCTTCAATCGATGATATGTTACTTTATTCCCTGAGTGTCCTCCAAAGATGGAATTATGGAAGGAATTGAATACTTTGTCTCTTAGGTCAGTGGTGGATCCCAACATGATCCTGTTTTTATATCTCAAAATACCTGCTGTCAGCTGGTAGTGAGGATGGCTGTGAGGATTTACTGCTAGTTCTTGTAGCAGCTTAGTACATTTGTCATCATTGACATAAGTTTTCTCAATGTCTTGCATCCAAGTGGGGATACCAGCAGAAATAGCCAGGCAACTGTCACTGGTACTGTGTGAATATTTCCTTGACAATGCATCTGCTGCAGTATTGTCAGCCCCCTTCTTGTACTCAATGGTGTAGTCAAACTCCAATAATTTCAACATTAGCTTGTGTTGGATGCCCTCCAGTAGCCTTTGACTGGAAAGATATTTGAGGCTTTTTTGATCAGTTTTAATCAAGAGCTTGTTGCCTAGGAGATAATGTCTCCACTTCCTCAGAGCTTCTAGGATAGCCAATGCTTCCTTTTCATAAATGGATAATGCCTGGGCTCTTGGTCCTATTGCTTTACTGAAAAATGCTATGGGTCTGCCCATTTGCATTAGCACAGCTCCCAGTCCAGTACCAGATGCATCAGTCTCCAAGGTGAATGGCAATTCAAAGTTTGGGAGGATTAGGACAGGTGGACTGGACATCACTTGTTTGAGCATTTGGAAGGATTTTTGTTGGTCTTCATTCCAACAAAAGGAGTCCTTCTTGAGTGCATCATGGAGTGGTCTGCAAATTGTTGCATATCCTTTAATAAATCTTCTGTAATATCCAGTTAACCCCAGGAATTGTCTCAGCTGCTTGATGTTTTTGGGGGATTCCCAGTCAGTGATTTCTTGTATTTTTGCTGGGTCTGTGGCCACCCCTTGTCCAGAAAGAACATGGCCTAAGTATTCCACAGTAGCTGTAGCAAAAGTGCACTTGCTCATCTTTGCTTTCAGTTGATGCAACCTGAGTACTTGCAGTACAGTTTTCAAATGCTGTCTGTGCAGAGGTAAGTTTTTGCTGTATATAAGGATGTCGTCGAAGAAAACTAGGACGAATTTTCTCAATTGAGCAGCAAAAATATTGTTCATGAGATGTTGGAATGTAGCAGGTGCGTTTGTTAATCCAAATGGCATTACTAGGTACTCGTAATGGCCTAGATGGGTGCTGAATGCAGTCTTGGCAATATCATCAGGATTCATCCTAATTTGATGGTATCCAGACCTCAGATCCAACTTGCTGAATATTGTGGCCCCCTGTAACTCATCCAGGAGATCTTCAATAACTGGAATGGGATATTTGTTTTTAACTGTGAGAGCATTCAGTTGTCTGTAGTCCACACACAACCTCCATGTCTTGTCCTTTTTCCTGACAAGGATTGCAGGTGATGAATAAGGGCTTGAGCTTAATCTAATTTCAGAATTCTTCAACATGTTTTGAACTAACTCTTCCACTATGTTTTTCTGTTTATGGGGCATCCTGTAAGGCCTGACATTTGGTGGTGTTGCTCCAGGTTTGATAGGGATGGAGTGATCACAATCCCTGTGTGGAGGAAGGCCTTCAGGTTCACTGAAAATGTCCTGATATTGCTGTAAAATATCTTGGACAACACTGTCACTCTGTGTTGCTGGAGATGGTGATACAATCTCTTTCCTTGTATTATCTTTTTCTAGTCTGATAAGGAATGCTTTAGCTCCACTTTGGAGTAACTTGGAGCAAGCTTTTGCTGTGATGGTTTGCTTATCCAAGGGGACAGCCTTGTCCATCAGAGTGCACCACTTGCCTTCAACAGTAATGGATATGCTCCTATTATCCCAGTCATAATAATTGGGGCTGTGGGCCTTGAGCCAGTTGGCACCCAGTACCATATCATATCCTTTGAGAGGGAGAATTTTACAATTGTGGGCAAAGGTAGTAGTTTGTATTCGAAATTCACAGTTTGGAATGCATCCTTCAGAGAGAAGTTCTCCTCCACCAGCTACCATCACTTTATGAGCTAGTGTCTGCTGGATTTTAAGTGTTGTTTTCTTGACAAATTCACTGTCCAAGAATGTGTTTGTACTTCCAGTATCAATGAGTGTTGTTGCTCTCTGACCCCCGATATGGACTAGGACTGACAGAGTGGTGTCGCCGGGAATGCCATGAATTGCTTCAGCAGAAATTTGCATGAGATTTTCCTTTTGTTTAGGGGCTTCCAACTGTACTTCATTTATAGCTGGAGGAGCAGGTGTGTTATCAAGTAATGTTGGAGAAGCATCATGGAATGTGTCGACAGGTTCCTTTTCTTCTTCACTGTCACTGTGACCCTGATATTGGATGGCATGAACTATGCTTTTCATGTTATTACACTTGTGACCGAAAGTCCACATTTCAGGGCAGTACCAGCATTTTCCCCTCTCTTTTGGCTTGTCATTCTGAGGCCTGTTCTTGTACTCACGATTGCCCACTGGTTGCTTGTTATAATTGGCAGTGGTAGGACGATGACCAAGTGGTACAACAGCCGGTTTCCTGTTGGCTGCATTGTGTGCTAACTCTTGTTGTTTGGCATGCCAATATGCTGCCCTCAAGGTGGATGGATTGTGACTGCGTACACTATGCTTGACAGTTTCTTTGAGACCACTGATGAATCGAAGGAGGAAAAAATTCTCTGTCAAGTACGGATGGTCACGTTGCATACTGATCATATATTCTTCAAACAGGTCGATGTATGCATTGACAGTGGTTGTATGTTTCAGATACTGAAACTGCTCCATGGACTCATGCTCTCCTGGGGCAGGAAATCGCTCGCAGATAAGCTGACAAAACTGTGTCCAATTGCAGAGATAGATATTCAGATTGGTACTAGAGAGCCATATCTTTGCCTTTCCTCTGATATGTGCGTGAGCCCATTTCACTTTGCTGTCATTTTCTATACCACTGAGAGAAAAACTGCTTCACATTGGTCTATCCAATTTTGCGCATTATCCCCAAAAAAGAGAGGTAACTCGAGTGATGGTGTCCTAATGTATGGTTCTTGGCTGGAATTCGTGACAGATGTGTTGGGTATGTATTGTGGCTGATGTGCTTGTGGTTGGTGTGTTGGAATGTAAGGTATTGTGGGCTGTATAGGTGTGTATGTATACTGTGGAGAAAATGGAGTGGGCTGAGGAGGGTAGTGATAATATCCCTGGTGTGGTGGGTAATAATTGTGGCTTGTTGGAGATGGTGGGTAAATTGGAGGGACTGGTATTGTTCCTGCAGGTTTTGTGATGGGGTTTGGGTTGTAGATTTGTGGATTTGTCAGGGGATTTGTGTGTTGCTGCACCTGGTTGGGAAGTGGCTGGTATGGGGAAGGAGCAGACTTATGTGGCATCTGAATAGTGGATGGTGAGGAGCTCTTTGCGGTCTGAGTGGGTATGGTTTCGGTGATAGGAGTGGAATTTGGTGTACTCAAGCATGTTTGTGTTGGTTTTGTGGTTGTTGTGGCATGGGATGATTCTGTGGATGGCGTGGTCTCCTCAAAAATGGTGCTGAGGTTTGGTGGTGGGGGTGGGGGCGTGGTGAATCCAGGCTGATTTTGTGGCAGAGGCGTGGAGGGCATGGAGGTCTGAGGAAGCGAACTCGAGTTTGCTCCCTTTTCCAACGACTGCAAGCTCAAGGCGATCTGCGACACCATGGATGTGAGATTGGCTAGGTTACCTTGGATCGAATCGATGGATTCCTGTTGGCGCTCCAAACGGCGACCCAGATTCAGCACCTCGCGTGGAAGGCGCGTGGCGATTTCCTCTTCTTCTTTAGCCTGTCTCTGCGCGGCCGCCAGCAATTCGGCTTCTTCCGCAGCTGCCGCGAGCTTCTCCTGGGATCTTGTCCTGATAATCGTCATGGGAGGTTGAAGAGAACGGGATCTCTTCCGCGGAGCGATCGTGTCTGGAGGAAGACGATGGCAGGGATTTTACCACCCGCAGATCTGAGATGCGGGCAACCTGATGTTCGTCGATCTCGAATTGGGAGGGTAGGGTGGGGAATCACTCGAGGAAAAAAGCTTCTGATACCAATTGTCAGGATCCCATCGTATGGACGGATGATCGAGGCAAGAATCGGACCGATAACGGGAAATTAAGAAGCTAATGCAAGAAATTGACTGGAATTGGAAAGGAACTGAAAAGGGAAAGTGCTGATAAGGAAAGGACAGAAATTAAGGAACAGAAATTTAGGGTTTTACTTCATCGCGCCGCCCAACCACCCACTCTCCCTGGTTATATAGAGTGCCGAGAGGAGCCGCGATTACAAGTGTTCGGTTCAGATTAACTCGTACGAGTCGATTACAACTAGGACCGTTGGATGATACGAAGCGTTACCCAGCTTCAGGTGTTGGTGGCTTTGGCTTCAGTCTGTCGACGCTGCAGTTTCAGGTAGGCTTCAGTACAGGCTCTGACAACTTCTTCCCGCAACGTTGGGTCCGAAACTCCCTCCACCCTCTCCTCTCTCTCATGGTGTGGACCTTGGTTGAATTCAACCGATTCGCAAGCGGGCGATGCAGGCAGGTGGTAAGGATGTGGCGTCGCAGTCGCCGGGATGAAGAAGCTATCATACGTAATGCTCGAGGAATCAGATTATGCTTCTTGGAATGCTGAGTTTCTTAAATCAATGATATCTTGCTACTCGAGCAGGTTCGCATGTTTGATTGAAAGGGGAACTGGTCCTTGTTGGCGCAACAGCGGTAGAGAACAAATGACAAACAGCGGTGAGAATGACTGGATGATTCTTTAGTCGTCAACTTATGCCGCAGGTCCTGCTATCGCACTAGTATCTGTTTTGACTTATCATGTTCTATCAGGTTCCTCGATGCATCGATATCGTTGGCACAAGCAGGTCTCAAAATGTGGGTTCTAACAGGTGATTAAAGACAGATGGAAACTGCAATTAACATATGGTATGCTCTCTAAGAGTTATTCTTAACAATACCGTCTGTAATTCCACATACACATTTTTTAACATAATTTCTTTCTGGTTCTTGTTAAGAAATTACAGTGTGTTTCTTCTGAACATTTTGTCTATTCCTTCTTTTCAGATATGCATGCGGTTTACTTAGGCAAGGCATGAAAGAAACGGACACCCTTGCGCACAACAGCTGGTGACCAAGTAGCCCAGGATGCACAAAAAAGGTACCTATGGTATAGTTCCCTTTGCTTTGTTTTCACCTTTGGAACGTGAACAGGCTGCAAGGGAGAGTCTCATGTTGCAAATCGGAAGTGGTTCACAAATGGTCAAGCTAGAGAAGGATGCTTTTTGTACTCATGACATTTTCTTTGGTCTTCAGGGGTACTCTGTACTGTTGCAAACCCAAGGATTATGATTGTGATGTGGTGCAGCTGCTGGTGGTCGAAGAGGTTGTGCCCCATATTTCCGACACACAGTAAAAAAGCTGGGCTGCAGTTGAGTGCCAACAATTTGCTAGACCGATACAGGTTGCACTCTCTAAACTGTACCGTGTTGCTAAGTGTGGCAGCTGGCTTTGCCTCATCCGCTTTGTAGATTGGACCATGAATTTGCTTCAATTGCTTGTTTGACATTTTTTTTTTAGAAATGGGAGCCTGGGCCCCGGCCTCTGCATCAAAATGATGCACACAGCCGATTTTTTATTAAAAAATAAAGAGAATCATCCAGAGTATATGACTTATTACAATCATGGGTCCGAAAGCGTGGCCACAAAGACAAGCCACCGAAACATAGACGAACTACGCATTAATTCGCCTAGAATTAAGCCACCCAGCCTGGCTGTAAATAGCCCGAACGACCGCCATCAGTCGAGCACAGCCGGAATCCATAAGTCCTCGTTGATCCAGTGGGAGAAGAAAAGCCCATATCTGGATAGAATAGACCGCCCTGTTTACAACCTGCAAAAGGTGAAAATTCGTTTGTTTGTTAAAAATCAAATCATTGCGACAATTCCAAATTGCCCACAGGAAAGCTGCCGCACCCACTCGTATACGTGCTTTAGTTTTCCTATCAATACCATTTAACCAATTACCAAACATATTCGCAATGCTAGTAGGTGGATAAATGCTGTAAGTAAAATGTATAAGACGCCAAATATCACGGGCAAAATGGCAAGTTATAAATAGGTGTTCGACAGACTCATCTGCATCGCAAAAAACACATTTTTTACAACCATGCCAATTTCTCTTTATCAAATTATCTTTAGTGAGAATCACTTTCCTGTTAAGAAACCATAAAAAGATCTTTATCTTTAATGGCACCTTAAGCTTCCACAAGTATTTTCGTAAAAATCTTGTGGAGCCATGCATCAAGTCAGCATAATGAGATTTAACCGTAAAAACCCCATCCAATGTGAGATTCCAACGGAACACATCTGAAAGATTAGATAGGGAGACCCCCATTAGCCTTTCCACCAAATGCAGCCAACGGTCCCTTCTGTGACCCACCAAATTCCTCCGAAACCGAATGTCTAGAGGATTATGGGATAACACCTCTGCAACCGTAACATCTCTATGAGAAACGATGCAATACAACGATGGATAGGAATGTGATAACGGTTTATCTCCTAGCCATGTATCTTCCCAGAACCGCACCTGCTGCCCATTACCTAAAGAGAATTTGCCCCGTGAAAGAATTCATTCTTAACTCTCATTAAACCTTTCCAGAAAGGTGAGTCCAACGGTTTACTCTCTACTGAGATAACGTTTTATCTCCTAGATACTTATTAGAAAGTAACTCGTGCACACCCCTCCTCAGACAATAGTTTGTATAGCCACTTGCTCAACAAACACATGTTTTTAATTTGTAAGACCTCAATACCTAAGCCCCTTGATCTTTCGGACGACAAACAATATTCCATTTTGTAAGGCGATATTTCCTCCTTTTTACATCACTTTGCCAAAAAAATCTTGAGCGATAGAAATCTAAACGTTTCCTAACCCCCACGGGTATTTCAAAGAATGACAACAGAAACATCGGTAAACTTGATAGGACAGAGTTTATCAGCACGAGGCGATCCCCATAAGATAACACTTTCCCTATCCAAGAACTAAGTTTCTTGTCAAATCTATCCTCAATTGGTTTCCACTCTTTATTAAGGAGCTTTCTATGGTGAATTGGTATGCCTAGGTATTTGAAGGGAAGCGTTCCTATCTCGCAGCCAAAGATATTACGGTAATCATCTTGGGCCTCCTTCGCTTTACAAAGCAAAAAATCTCGCTCTTATGGAAGTTAATTTTAAGACCGAGAGAAGCTCAAACATCGCAAGTATGAGTTTCATGTTCAGTGCCTTTTGCACACATGTTCCATAATGTATCGTCGGCATACTGGAGTATGGACACCCTCCTTCGACAAGATGAGGTATCAATCCTCCAACTTGACCATCCTCCTTAGCTCGATCTATGAGGATAGCCAACATATCTGCTATAAGATTAAGAGAATAGGTGATAACGGATCACCCTGTCTCAGTCCTTTTAGCGTTTGAAAATAATGACCGATGTCATCATTAACTTTAATCCCGACACTTCCCCCCTGAACAAAACGAGCAATCCAATCACACCACTTAGGTGAAAAACCTTTCATTCTCAACACTTGTTGTAAGAAAGACCAATTCACCTTATCATAAGCTTTTTCGAAATCAATTTTAAACAAGACCCCATCTAAATTTTTCCTTTTTAGCTCATGAATAGTTTCATGAAGTACTACCACTCCTTCCCATATTTCTACGGGTAGAAACGCTGATTGAGTTGGTCGGATAACTTTACTCGCAATAGAAGTTACCCTATTAGTACCCACTTTGGTGAAAATTTTGAAGCTAACATTAAGCAAACAAATTGGTCGATATTGCTCAATACGACTCGCGTCCTCCTTCTTTGGAAGTAACGTGATAACCCAAAGTTCAATTTAAATAATGGTAGATTCCCATCGTACAATGGGCAAACATAGCCATTAAATCGCTCTTAATCACGTCCCAAAATCTCTGATAAAACTCCGCGGGGAAACCATCCGGACCTGGAGCCTTATTGTGTTCCATCTGAGAGATTGCTTCGTACACCTCCTTTTCCGTAAACGGAGATGTAAGAATACAATTTTCCTCATGCGAAATTTGAGACATGTCCTCCGTCATCTCCTCTACTAAAGAACATTGCTCGGCGCCGGTGCCCCGAATAGTTTCTTATAATATTCAGAGATAAAGGTCCTAAGATTAATTTCACCTATAATCGTTCCCTCGTCCTGCTCCAATTGGAAAATCCTCTTCTTCCTATGTTTGCCATTTGCAATTAAGTGGAAATATTTCGTATTATTTCCTCCTTCTTGGATATGTTTAACTTTTGCCCGCTGTGCCCATTTAGATTCCTCATCACGCTTTAGCTTTCTTAATTAGTCATCAGCCTCCTTTTTGGCAGCCCGCTCGGCCACTGTCAAAGGAGTTGATTCCGCCTTAATATCCAACATATCTAAAAGGGCTGTTAATTTTTCTTTAAGTTTCCTATATTCCCCACTCTGATTTTTCGCCCATCCCCGTAAAAATTGTCTCATATGTCTAATTTTATTTTGCCACCTGTCTATCGGATTTTGCCCACAATTAATTGACCTCCATTCCTTACATACCAGCTCGTAAAAACCTTCTTGGCGTATCCAAGATAGTTCAAACGAAAATTGACTTTTGTTACCCGCATGTGCTTGGATACCAGAATCTAAGAGTAGCGGTGTGTGATCTGACCCCGTACGAGTCAGAGCATGCACCGTAACCAGAGGATATTTCTACTCCCACTCAATACTATTTAAAAAACGATCAAGCTTTTCATACGTTGGATTGTCACCCCAACTAGCCCAAGTGAATTGTCTACCCGATAAAGTAATCTCCTTCAAATCCAAACTCTCGATAATAGCATTAAAAATGAAAGGCCATCTCGCATTAAAGTTATCATTACTCTTTTCTTCTTGTCTCCTAATAATGTTAAAATCCCCCCTACTAGTATAGGAAGTGTTTCGTTATCACATATACGGACTAATTCTGCAAGAAAATCCGGTTTCTTTGAGTCTTGTGCAGCCCCGTAAACTACAACAAAAGCCCATTCAAAACCATCCGCTTTAGTCTTAACATGAAACTTAAGGCAAAAATCTCCAGACACAACGGTTTGTGCCGAGAGAGTAATGCCATTAAAGCCAACAAGCATCCCGCCAGAACGACCATGAGGAGGTAGACAGAACCAGGCAAATTCTCTACCCCCAGCTAGGAAATCCAAAAAATGTGCTGTAAATGAGGATCTACCAGTTTCTATTAAAGCAATGAAATCCAGATTATGATCTTTAATAAATTCATGAACCGCCTGATGTTTTGCATGATCACCAAACCCATTACTATTCCATATTAAACCTCTCATTTTACTTTTTAAAATGTTTTAGTCTAGAACTTCTCCTAGGCTTGGAAAAAGAGCCTACAACCTTATTGCGGTTACGTTTAACCGTCTTAGACAGTGTTGGATAATCCGTATGATCATCCTCGACATCAACCTCCTCATCACATAGATCCTCACTAAGATTAACCGCAGTCTTAAGAGCCAAACTAGAGTGAGAATCTAAATTATCAACCTCAAACTTCTCCTTCATATTGTTCTTAAGAAAAGTAAGCGATCTCACTCTTTCTTGTTCTAACAAACCAGAAATAGATGAATCAATTTGCTGTTTATTCTTACCCAAAGACACCCCTAGCTTATCAGCACGCTTTTTAATTTCAGAATCGGAAAAAGATAACAACGATAAACCAACAGAAGTAAGAGGAGTACCTCGAGGGAAAACCGAGTCCTTGCGCTGCGCAAGAGCCATAGCACGCAGCTCTAGAGGGAGGTCCGCATCTGGCTTCGCCCGTAGACGTGCGCTCGATCGAACCTCCAAATCCGCCGCCGAGATGCCTCCATATGCCATCACCGCGGCCATCGAAGGACGCGATGGGGTGGTCAACACCGCAGCCAATCCCAACCCGCCTGGTTGGGATAAGCCAAGTGTTGTCGACGAAGCTGAGCCATCTGTCGGTGAAGAAGACGGGACAGCACCTGGCGTCCCCACACTCAACCCGCCTGGTGGGGTGTAAGACGCCTCCGGTGCTGCCGTAAACGTCGGAGAAGAAGCCACAATCCCCCCCCTCCAACCCGCCTGGTTGGATGGGGAGATACTGAGCGCCGTAGAAATCGCCCTCCAAGCACCGTGGTGCCATAGTGACAGGTGATGTCTGGTACCCGTCTGATACCGTGACCACCTGTGTATCCCCAAGCCCCGCCGTCGCAGCGGCCGGAGAGCAACCACCGCTGGAAGGCACCGCGGCCACTAGCTCCTCCTCCCGAACCCCCGTCTCCCTCGTAGGCTCGGAACCATCAATCTCAACATCCAACTCGGCCTGCTGCGCGCACTCCATATGTCTCTTGCTCAAAGCAATCAGATGACGGCGAGCCTCTCTCACCGAAGAAGCCACCGAAGGTGAAAGAATCACCCCGGGGGAGAACATTTTCTTCACCCCGGGCGCGTCCGTCGCCTTACCATCAGCGGCCGAAGACCCACTAGAACCACTAGTATTAGCACTAGTTTTATCCACCTCCATATTACCAGCAGCCGGTCCCTTTTGTTTAGAATTTGTGCCATCACCCTCATCCTCATCACGAGTATCATCTGTGGGATCAACCGCCATCCCGTCGTCATCATCAGAATTGGGTTTCTCAACATGAAATTTAAGCTCATAGAAACCATCACGCAGAAACACCGGCCAACCATCAGGGACAAGAGTATAATCCATGCACCCCACAAGCACCCGGAGAACCCCATGCTTACGAGTGAATTTCATATCCACTTTCAGCGTCTTACCAAATAACGAACCGAGACTCCAGAGAAGAAGAAAATCACCCCGGTGTTTAGGTGGAATATCAGACACTCTAATCCAGATCTCAGGGAGTAGCCACATAGGCTTCATCTCCGTAACCCAAGCCTCAACAGTAATAACACAGCTGCTGTTCGGAATATGACACGCGCCGAATACGATCATACGGTCCAACTCAGCCCTGGTAGGAAAAGAAACCTTATAGACATTATCACTCACCAGAACCACCTCCCATTTGAACTGCTCCGAGGGCACCAATCTCTGAAGTTGAGTGATGACCTCCTCCTCCGAAAGTGATCCTCCCGAAATACTCAGTTTTCCTAGCCGTGCAGAGTCAATTTTCGGTCGATACGAAGCCGTGGGCACTGCCTCGTAGAACATGAGCCCCTCATTAAGAAGACCATGCGTAATTAAAATGAAGTGGTCAAAATTTTCTGCAATATAGCTAGATATGGATTGTTCAAAGAATTCTGCAATATTTTCTTCCAATTTTTGGATTCAGTTAATGCTGATAACATGCTCTGAAACCAAGCTGAAACTGATGTGAAGTAGTTTGGCAGTGTTGACAACATTTGGATTGTAAATTCAATGTGCATTAGCTTGCATTCTGATTTGTTTGCAAACCTTGCTTGTCATGGCTGCAATACAAATTAGCTATAACTGTGGGTACGAATGCCTTTGTTGCCCTGGTTGATCACTAGAGAAAGACAAATAATTTATTTTAATGATACAAGATGAGGAATGCAACTTTCTGGCTATAAATATGATTTTCCAGAACTAGCTACACCTAGGATGGAACTCGTGTACACTCAACAGCTATGAGTATTGTTTCCTTAGCCTTTTAGGATTAGTCCAAGTCAATAAGAACATGTTTCTTTTTGAGGAAAAGCATAAGGGTATGTCAGTTAGGAGTCTAAGCAGACTGTGTTTATGTGCAGTAGGATTTGTTATTTTTGGAGCATTCTATGGCATTAGGATATCATTTATCCTTTAATCTGCTATATGGCAGGTCGCATTTCAACTGTTAAATTTTAGTGGCTTCTATACATTTATTCTAGAGCGTGGGGATGAAGTTTATATCTGCATATTTCTACACCTGCATGACCCAAACCGGTAAGATTCATGGCAAAGGTTGCTATACATGCCACATGCATGATGTACGTGCAGCTTCCTTCAGATTTCTAACTTGTGTTGTTGATGATTTTTGTTCATTCAGTTTGTACAAAACATCACATTGAGCACTTGTGAGGTAGCTGCGCAGCTCGCCGGCTAGTAGTGACCACAACGGCGCTCTTGCCGGCGTCAACGCCGGCCAGACGACCAGCCATGTGCCTCCTACTCAGTCCTCTCCGTCACCCAAACCAAGAGGCATGCGAGCATCCCTGTCCCCGACCAGCCAGTTTTAACATCATCAACTGCGCCGGCGCTGGCGCTGAGCGCTCAATTTAGATTGGGTGCGTGCCTTTTCCGCTCTTCAGTTTGTCACTGTATTTGATTTCATACGCATGCGTGACCTAGTCTAGAGGTTCAGTATGATTAAGAGTGATTGCTTGCCAAGGCTAATGAGAGTGCTGGGTTTGGATAAAAGATTAGAATCACAAGTTCGTGTCCAGTTATCATTTGGATCTGGTTGTATGAAGCCTCGGCACTCGCATGCACGCTGGTACTAGGATCCTTTGAGGTTTGGTTGTATCAGCCAGTCTTCTGATGAACTCCTAATACAGTATGAAATGGTTTGGTATAGCTAATCTGTTTTGCCCTTATTTTTAGAACAGTCCTTTTTTTTCGAGAACACATAGGAGATCTGTGTATCTATATATATTAAGACCGAGAAAGTTGTGTTTACAAGAAGCATCCCATGCCACAAACGGTCGCTCGATGCGCTACCAATTGACCTGTACAACTAGGGGACGGGACAAACATACTTATGGTGTTAGGTTTTTGATATTTTGGGTGGCTTCCTAATGATTGTTGTGATTTGTAACCATGCAGGCCAATGTGTAAATCTATTGAGGGCACACACACTACCTCTAGGTGGATTCTGACCAATCGCAGTCAGCTGATCCGCAGCCTGGTAGTGCACTTCTCCTCTTTTGTTTGGTTCCTTGTCCAGCTATGGTTATGTGACGCTTCTGGTTGACTTTGGTTATTGCTTAAATTGTGCCTCTGCAACAGGCTGAAATCGAGAAACTTTTGATGAGTGGTTTCATTCATTAGCAGTGACGTTTCTGCCATTACTATTCTTGCTTGATGCAGATAATTATGATCATGCTTGGCTTCAGAAATCGTAATGTCATGACTTCAGGTCTTTTATTACTGCTATTAGCTATCTTGCTTGCTGCTCGGCTTCATAATTATTTGTATTGACATGGACACTTGGTATTTCAACTTTAGGGAATATCAACCACAAAGAACTTGCTGCAGATAATTCCATGGTTCTGGTTTCTTCTCCTTTGACATCGCCAAGTGGGGCAAAAGAGAATGACAAAAAGGGTACAGTAGTGAAGTGACTGAAAGTCCAAATCATCATGAAGGATATCAAAACAGGTAAGCAAAAGCTCCGTTGTAGTTATGTTCCTCCCTAAAATGCTTTGAGTAGGCCATGTCAAGTATACGTTTATGGAATTTCCCTCCAGCGTTTAATTTTGTCAAAATACATGCAATTCCATGAAACTTTATAAAATTATTTGCAAGACTGATATGTCCAAAAAACAAAATAATCTGCAGAATTTCATTAACTGTACTAAGCTGTTTATGCTCATCGTCTGCAATTGTTATCCATGTGGCCCTGAGATTTGTAACGGTTACATAAAAAACACATTGTTAGTAATGAAGAAACTACAAAGCTTTCGATGTATGCATGTATGTTCTTAGCAGAAGTTGTACTTCATTGTTGTTATATATGATTTGTTGTCTTAGGCTCCTGGTACTCGTGTATTGTATCTTAGTGCTGCCTTTGGAGCAACTGTGCCTCATGCTTTTTTATTGTTAAATGACTTTTGTTTTGTGTGAGTTGTCTTTATGAAGTCAATTACTCGTAGAATGGGTTGGTATATGCCGTTAAATTCTCTCATCAGAGTGGCATAGATCTTTTCAATATGGCCAAGAAGAGTTTTGTTCAATGTTGCTGCTCTGCTCTGATCCATGATGGTTCTCTAAAAACATGGAAACTGTGCTGGTATGGGGACAGGCTCAATAGCTCATGAAATAAAATCCTGGGCGATGCCACATGCTCCATGATGCATCACCGACAAAGGTAGCTTCCATGAAGAGACAACCTGGAACACGTAACCGGGTGGCCATTGACGTGACTGATGAATTATATAGATGAAGATTTGGTAGATATTTAAATAGCAACACACCACACCAAATTAATTTGGATATGTTTGTATTGATCTACATATGAACATTTTTTTTCTTATATATTTGCATGCTTCAGCCTTTTTTTATATTTCAAAGTATGGGTGACATGAGAAATGGGTGAAGCGGCAAGAAGAGATAGTGACTCCAAGGTGGAGCATCTTCTGTTCCCTTGCACCAGGGAGTGGTGGCTTCGGTGGATCGGCATCATCGCCTTAAGATCCGACACATGGTGCTTCTGCAATGGCTAGCGGTTGAGGCAGAGGCGTTGTCAAGGAAACTGATGAGAGGAAGCAGGTACAACAGGATCTCTATAGGAGATACTCTTTTCTCCTTTCTCTTCTTTCTGCTAAACCCTTTGCCACCAGGAGATACTCTTTTCTCCTTGACCCCATGGGTCTATCCATGGCCTCCGTAAATATCTATGAGTTCTTGCCAAGTTTTATAATAAGTGGGACCTTTTGTGGTGACCCAGCACACCACTGCATGTGTAGTGCGCAAGTCGGTGACATAATACTCACAGAAGGACTTATCCGTGAATATTACATCTCTCAGAGTGGTACAACAGAAACACAGCGGGACCAGGCAAAACTATAGGATACAAACCTCATTACAAAATCTTGAGAATCTCCTTAATGAATCAAGAAGATCTCCTGCAAAAGAAACATCAGAAGAAGCAATTCGAAGATCCAAGCTGGAGAAGAACTCTAGCTCAGAACTAATCCACTACGGCTGATGTCAGCCCTAATCTATGGCTTGCGGCTGCTAAGTCCCAGAATGGACTCTACCTTCACCTTGATATCTTGTCCTCCACCAGTGTTGTTGTTGATGATACTTTACCGACTAAGTAGTAGATCATTCCACGTAGCTCCTTTAGGCAGCGATGGCTTCTTGATGAAGACTTCAATCGGGCTTCAACTCTAAGCAGGGGGTCAAACGGGATAGAATGAGTAACGAGCGTTACTCAGCAAGTTCATGATATATAGTGGGTGGTTGATGCACTAACTACAGCTTTAGACTTGAAAGAGTCATAAGCTAATGCAGGGTTTTGTAAAACTTTCTTCAAAAGGTTGCTTTTAATTCTGAAAACTATGCCCGCCATTCTTCACAGGATTAGAACTTTCATGGAGTTGTCTTTCCTGCGGCGTTCGCAACTCCTTCCCGGAACAAGGGGTAACATGTCACATCCTTTTACACTCTGCAGAGGTGCGTTACTTTACCCATGGACGACCAATACCATGTTGCACAACCAGGCTCGAGATCCTGTCCACTCCCACTCAGGTGTGGGGCCCGGTAGTTGGTCCAAGCCAAACCGTGCTTCTCCGCACAACGCATGCCCACCCATTTCTGCCAGCAGGTTGAACGCCTGATTCCACCCCTCACGATGGAGATCTACGCGCCCCTGGCAGACACTCATAGACCCCAGAGCCGTGGGACGTAAGGGCTCCCCACCCATGTGCATGTAGTCTCGTAAGACCTACAGCGTACGTCTCTGTTAGTCCGTTGACATGCGAACGAGAGAAGTATCACGGCTGACTTACTCCCCCCACAAAAGATCCATGGTCAACGCGAATTTACGGCGCAAGAATCCTGACGGCAGTTGTTGTTAATTCCTAGGTAATACGTTCCCATGCAGATGGAACCTTCCTTTGACCTATTCATCTTACCATGGTTCCATCCGCCCACCACATAGAACACTACCACTCGGGTAGTCATTCAGGTAGTCATATTATTATAAAAATAGGATCATGCATTCTTTTGAGAGTAGGTGATAATGCGATAGGGTTTTTGCAAATAGTTTGTTATGAAGTACTGCAAAGGATATGAGCAAGTGATGAACTTGCCTGAGATTGAAATAATGACAATAATAATCCATGTCTTCGGGGTTCGAGGGTCGCGTAGAGAAATCCAAACATCTGAAAGATTGCAAAGTAGTCCCGGTAAGGACTACAGAAAACACTGGCAAGATGATACATGCATAGTAATGAGATGCATCGCGAAATACCCTGGAAAATACCCCAGCTTACAAGTGTAAGCTACGTTTGAAACGATAGCGTATTCACACAATTGTTAGGTGACTTAGGGTTGTTTCATTATTTGTGGTGATGTTGTTATTTCTTTTAGGCTTAAGTGTGTTTCACTTTTATTGAACAAACACTTTCTATCATGTTTGGGTTAGAAATGGTTGTCACATGATTAAACGAGAAAACTATATCATATGGAAAACAACAATTAAAAAGATAATAAGGAGGTTTGATTTTATGTTCAAAAGTGTAGGGCTCAGGACATCAAGTTTATTTGAAAATGAAGTAATACAACTAACTCTATCATTACAACACTTGCTTAATAACTTTTGATGATAGATTTTAGTAGATGTGAAAACATGAGGTTTTATTAATAAAGAAATAATGTTTGTGATAGTTGTTTATGGTTATAATAGACTATTATCAAATTCCATTATACCTTGAGTAACAAGTTTATAAGTTCAACAAAATGTTTTATGTTTGACATATTTGAATTGGAAATGCTTTTATCTTTAATTTGGTATATTATTCAATGCTTTCTGAAAATATTTGAATAATTATTAATTTATTAATTTTAAATAAATTAAATGACTAGGCAAAACATTGCACACTTTAAAACTTGGTCAAATGACTTTGCAAACATCATAGATGAGTTGTATATGTCATTTCGAGCATTTTGGTATATAACTTGTATTTTTCTGATTTTATGAATTATTTATTATTTTCTCAATTTTAAATGATTTAATTTATTTCAAAAAATGTTTAATTTTTAAACTTTAACAAACATTTTTGGAAACATGATAAACATTTATATTATATTTTTCTAAACATTTCCATATTTTTTTCATATTTTTCTGATAAGTATTTTAATAGTTATTGATTTATCAAGTTTTGGTTATTTCTGCCCTATTTAAATTGACAGGTGGGTCCCACCTGTCATATTCACTTCTAATCAAAAATTAAAAGAAAAATAAAAGAAAAAGAATAATGGCGTCATGATGACGTCATGCCCGTGTCATCCAAATTGGGGATTTCTACAGATGAGTTGCAATTCGTCGATTGAATGCGATTTAGCCCGATTTCTGTGTTCAATGAGCTATGGTATTACGTGTGGCACCTATTGGTGGTGCTGGGGTGACCATTTGGTCACCGGAGTGACCGGCGGCGACCAAAACGGCGGCGGCGGAGGACGGCAACGATGGGAGGAGGTTCCAGAGGAGGAGGGAGGAAGAGGAAAGTACCGTGGTGCTCCTGAGGTTACCACGAAGTCGACGATGTGGTTGTTGTTGCCAGTAGCGGATGGAATCGGCGCCGGCGTGCAGGTTTTGTTGGCGGCCGGACTCGGGGAAGATGTCCCGATTCCGCTCCTCCCGGGCTTCCCAGCTCCCTTACGGCCTTGAGGAGGGAGAGGAGGACATGGCGATGACGATGGCATGCTCAGAGGGAGCAGCCGTGGCCGGAGACGACGACGCGGTGGTGACCAAGGCGGAGCTAGGGTTTCAGCTCGGTTCAGTACAGAGAGAAACTGAGAGAGAGAGTGAGCGATAGGGAGAGAAGAAGAAGGTTACGGCATCGTCCTGGGGTCTTATCCTCTTCAGCTAGCAAGCATAGAGGAGGTGGCAGCGGTGGCGATGCCACGATGGTGTTTCTCCTCTGCCTTCTGGCAGAGGAAGAAGAAGAAGAAAAATAAAAGAACCTTGCAATAACCCCCTGAATTTTGGAAGATTTACAACAGGGTCCTTCTGTTAAAGAAAACTGATAAGAAATTAATGTTTTCAGGGATTTTTTGCAAAGATAAAAATTATTAAAAATCATTTTTGAAATCCTTATCAAATTTTCAACCTCACCATGTTTTTCTTTTTCCATTTTGAGGAAGATTTGAATTTTATACTTAGGGTGCTAGATTAAGTGATTTTGTTGTTTTCTCCACTTTTAATCTATTTAATAGCTTTAAAATTATGCTAAAGCATGTTTAATAAAAGTACACACTCCAATCATGTGGATACAAGGTGGTGTATCATAATTGGACAATTTGGATACAATCCCTTTTGGAAAATAGTTTGATAACACTACATAGTAGTGTTTTTATGTGTTATGGAAAATTCACCAAACATGGAATCTTCTTCCAAGTCCTACCCAATACTTTGGTTAGCAAATGTACTTGTTTTCTTTTATAAAACTTTGTAGTTTTCATAACTGAACTCTTCACAATTTTAATTGAAATTCTCTTAGGAAAGAGTTTGGTAAATTACTTAGTAGTGTTTTTCTTTTATGCATTGTTCATAAAATCACCATGTAGGGAGTTTTATTCTAGATCATGCCAAATGATTTTAGTGGTTGAATAGACTTATTTTCCTTCATGTATCTTTGTGGTTTTTGTAGTCCTTGATTAAATGGAAACATGTGTGGCTTTGGAATCTTGTTGGTTTGTTTTCCACACAAGTTTCAAGTATGGCTTTTATGCTCTGTTGGTTTTATAACATGTATTTAGTTGCATACTTATGTATAGATGAAGTTTTGTTATTACACTTTTTCTTATGGATGAGAATGATCTGAAAATAAGGTGTTCATCTTGCTACCATTAACCTCCACATATCACAGACATGTGGATGTAATGGCTTCTTATTATATCATACTTGATAATTGTTTTCCCTTGAAGTGATTATTAATTGTTCCTCATCTAGGATGAGTCTTAACAATGAATAGAGATTATAGGTCTCTAGCATTACCTAAGTATTAACTGGATAACTTCTGAGGTTCCCTTACTGAGGCAGTGTTGCTTCTTGTGGTCTTCTGTTGCTTGATGTTCTTCACTCTGGTTTCCACTAGCCTTCTGTTTTCACCTTTGTCATTTGCAAGGAAGATCATCTCTGGAATTCCATATTCAATTATCTTACCCTTGTGGTGAAGACAACCAATTACTCCAAGCAAAGATTTTTCTTAGATGAATATAAAAATATGGAAGTTTGTTTTATGACATCAAGTTGCACTTATGCATATAAGAAGAATTTGTAAACAAGGTAGCTAGTCTTGCCTCCAAATTACTACTCATATACATTAGGCTGAGATGTACCAGATTATTCAATCTTATGTTTGTTTGTGTATGACATTCAATTGTTTGAGTATACAAAAGTGATCTGTTAACAAGGTAGCTAGTCTTGTTATCAAACTACTTCTATATAACACTAACATTGGAGTATCACACTATTTCCAGAGAGTTAATAAGGTCATATCAAGATATACGAGTTTCCAAGTACTCTTATAGAAAGATTAGGGTAACACTTCAAACACACTCTAAATAATCTTCTTGGAGATCTTCATGTGGTATTTCTTCCTGTCTTGTGGTTTCTTCTCTTGCAGAATATCTTGGAGGAGTTTGAGGAAACATGATACATTGGTCTAGCCAAACTAACAAGATCTAGATTAGGATTTAATTCATACTTTTATTATCCTTCCATACATTTCTTGTTTTGCTTCCCATAAGATAGATACTTATATCATACATGATTGGTTTTATTTAGCTTTCAATCCAATTCCTCTCATAGAGGTTATATCTAGTTGTTATTCTTTACTTGTATCCAGAGATACTTTAGTTGTTGAATATTGATATAGATAGAAATGTGGAGTGTTTGTGAAATGGAAACTTAAGATTATAAGTTAATCAAATGGTTCATTAATGTGTTGAGCTTTCATATGCTCACTTGTTTGAGATGATAGAAACATTGAGCATGATAAAGTGGTTGGACTTAATGGCTTTGATCATGGTTGTTACTTGGTTACTCAGAGTGCTATGTTTTGATTTTATATCCTTGATTTGTATTCATGATGCAGACATAGAGGTTTGGAAAGATCAGATGTGATGATCAAGGTTTTAACAGGGGTTGAAGAAGATTTGATTCTTCTCTTAAGTACTTCTTTTATAGTTGATGAGATATGTACATATTCGATAGATATGTTAATACAATTAACATATCATTTCCCACTTGTGGGTTTTGAGTTAACACTTGTTTGTATCACTTGTGTTCTGTTGAACCTTTGTTATTTACTTGTGAAGGTTCACTTAGTGGTTATGAAATAATTTATAGAGGTAGTATGTGAATGGTTGATAACTTAAGAGTTGTGGTTTTATAGAAGGTCACATCTCTGTTGATGAGATGGTTCAATTATGCATTACTCATTTGTGAAAGTATGATCATCAGATATGGGATTTGGATACTCACCCCTCTTTGAGTTCTAGATACCTAATGAATTATCCCAAGTCACTTAAAGACTTGTGGTTAACGTTGTTGATAGTTTGTGTTGGTCATAACCAACTATGGTTTGTCTTATCAGATTATTTGTTTGTAAAGATACTATGTTATAAAGATCACTCCAAATGTACTCCTGACTAGATGAACTAGACCTATTTCATCATGTCAAGTGAAACTTTGGTCACTTCGATTCGTTTAAACTTTCGCGCCAAAATTTCCCGTACTTTTAGATGCATGCTTTGCAAATGCACATATTAAATTTAGATCCTTATAACCTCCCAACACTGGGATGTTACACCTTTCCTCCCCTTCTGCCGTTCGAAAAAAAACTTCAAATCAGTCTAGCGTGACCATCATATAATGTGTGTTCTCTCCTTTTGTTCCTAGCTTTGTTGTTATATACTGATTTAATGTTTTATTTTCCAGTATATTGAAAATTAGCCATGGTCAGAAGATTGGCAAATTTGGTTGAGCAACCAGGCAGAATATACAGAGAAGGTGAGTTTACTATAAGTGATCCTACAAATATTTTTTTATCTTTCTTTTGTTATATTGCTATCTTTTTCCCGAACTAGTTTGATTTTTTTTTTATTAAGGAAACTATGCAGTTCATAGTCTCAGTGAAATATAAAACTAAAGAATTAGACATTCTTGTGTATGCACTACTAATCTGGCTCAGACTTGACCATGGAGGAAAGACATAGGAAGATACTTTTTTATGTGAGTAAATATTGATTTTTAGCTTCATTGCGTACTCTGAATCATTTGTAAATTTTGATATCAAGAGGGGTTATAATTTGTAATTATTCATCTTGCCAAATTGCTTCTCAACGTGGCTCTGTTATCTAAGCGCATGGTAATCATGGATATGGAATTACTATTTTAACACCACAAATGATTTCACGGATGATACTACATTTGTGTAAGCGATAGTGCCCGGTCAAGCTGGTGGAGAGGGATTGTAATTAATATCATGTCCTTCACTCTTCTAGAGTTGGGGAACGCAACTATCTGGAGATTCTGGACTGCAATCAAGTTGCCGCGGAGGCATTGTGCTGGTGGGGCGGATGGGGAGAGATGCACACCTCTATGACTGCAGCTTCGATGCCGATGAGCTTGACGTGCTAAAGAGCCTCCTGGATGCCCGAACCTTCCTGCAGGTTTGGTTTGGGAACTCCCATCCTCTTGTCTCATATCCCCTTGATCAGAACCTGGCAGAGTTCAGATTGATTTGTGTGTGGCGCAGGTGGTAAAGGATTTGGCGGTGCAGATGGTAAAGTGTGTGACAGCGCCGTTGCCGAGGGGAAGACGCTCATCTACCTCTACCTCCTCAATGCCAAAGAGGTAAGCTGCCTCAGTCCTGCATGTGATTAGTTAAGCCAGGTCAGATTAATTATATACAAGAGCTAGAACCACTACTTCTACAGCTAGATTCCTACCGTGCATGTTTAATCGGAGAAACAATATGTTCTCTTCAGCAAAGAGCAGACTGAGCCATGAATATGATGAAGTTGCATACTTTGTGGATGTCGAAACTAGTTGATATTTGCATGAGTATGAATCTTGCTACTAGTTGAATTTTGAAGAATGCTTTTCTGTAATTGGCATGTGCTGTTTGGAAGTGACAGTATAAATTTTATTGCACAAAATTTTGAACTAATGATTGGAAGCAATATTCTTTTCTTGGTTATATTCATATGTACATGTCCATACTTTGGTAGCAAATTATTTTATATTTTATTATCCACTCAAATTTAAAACCCGTTCTGTAATTCATTTGTTACTTGTTCTATGTGTGATCTGATAAACCATAGGATGTTCATACTATGAACCATAATTTAGACAATGTTGCTATTTCTTTCTTGTACGGTGCCACAAGTCTGAATTACACATTTAAAATAAATACATGAATAAGCATATGCATGTTTTAGTTTCTTCTGTGCAGTTTTTGTCTCTTAGCTTATACACAACTGTAGGTTGTAATAGTTGATACTTTCCTCGTATTTCCTTATTTGTTTTGACAGTATCAGTAACAACTGGCCAAAACTTCTTTCTTGAGTGTTGATTGTAGGTTTGTACACCCAACAGATAGGAGAATATATAGAAGGGAAAACGGAAAGTTTGGAGTTGACCGGTATGTGCAGCACTAAATTTTCACTCTTCAGAATAATTTGTTTTATGATTTGAGGAGTGAATTTACAGGAGTAGTACAACATTAACTTCATTCTGTTAACATGCGAGTTCAAGAAATTTTTGTTCAAACTTGGTTCCCTTTCTGTCTTATCATGGATGTAGCCTGCCACTTGGCTAATCATAGTCAGCATATTTTATGCAAATTTGCGATCACACAGTTGTGGAGTTTGAACACAAATTAAGACATAATTGAAAGCGAGGACACATTACATAGAAACAATTCACTAGTGGAAACAGGGCCTTTTGTCCCGGGTCGTAAGGGCCATTTGTCCCGGTTGCGCAACCGGGATGGGCTAGCCGGGACAAATGGCCCTCCCCATTGGTCCCGGTTGTGCCAGCACCCGGGATGGTAAGGCTGGCCCACGTGGCGACTCTGGGCCAGGGACCGCGAGGGAGTTCGTCCCGGTTCGTTTTAGGGACCGGGATGGATGCATTCTTAAAAAAAGAATAAAGTCCGCCCATTTTCCCTGCCGCGGCAGGTTTTTTTTGTTCGTTTTTTTTTTCTCCTGCCTCGCAATCGCCAACCGGCCTCCCCTTCCCCAACCGCTCCAGGCCCACGTCTTTAATTAAGCCCACTGGCACATTTTTTAGTCAAAAAGGCCCACTGGCCCGCGTCTTTTATTTATGGACAGTCAACGGTTCGAAGGGCCCACTGGCCCGCGTCTGTTATTATGGCCAGTCAACAGGGGCCACTGGCCAGCGGCCTGGTGGCTGGTTCGCCTGGTCCATTAAACTAAGACCGAAGGACGGTCAAAGGGCCGCTGTCCGCCTCGTCTTCCCGCCCCGCCTCGTCTTCCCGCCCCGCCTCGGCTTCCCACGCCCCACTCCCCACGCGCCACGCCTCGGCTCCCCGCATTCATGGCCGCCTGCAACCGCCGCCACGTCCAGGCCGCCGGTTGGCATGCCAGCCCACCCCGGGTCCTTTTTAAAGGACCCCGCCGCCCGTACAACCCACCCACCCCGGACGCTTCCCTGGCAAAGCAACCCTAGCCGCCACCATGTCCCGCTGGTTCTCGAACTCCGGCAAGCGCCCAAGGAACGACGACGGAGGCTCGTCGAGCGGCGCCGGCCGCATCCCGCCCCCACCGGCGGAGGCCTTCGGCTACGGCCCTGGAGGTGTCCGCCTCGGCGGGGTGCCGCGCGTCCCCGCGCCACCACCGGCTGCACGCCCGCCGCCCCGCGCCGCGCCCCCGGGCAAGCGGTTCCGCAGGTACGTCCGGTGGACGAGGCGGAGTGGCACTGGAACAATGCCACTCCGGTCTTCTACAACGACGTGCACCTCCCGGACGGTTGGCACCTGAATCCCCAGCGGATCCCAGTGCCGCCGGCCCCGACCGGCGCGGCGCTGCTCGAGAGATCGAGCGCCGCCGCGAGCTCCTGCCGGCCCCCGTCCGCAGGGAGCGGATCTACGCGCGCAGCTCCCCCTACTGGGCCGCCTGGCTCGAGCAGGAGCACGAGCAGCGCCGCCGCTCCTTCATCCCCGCCCCCCTCGAGGCCAACGTGGACGACTACCCCCCGCCAGCGCCCGGCCGGGAGAGGGAGCTATGGCTCCTCGTCGACGAGCCGGAGGACTTCTCCGGGGAGCCGGACCCCGAGCTCCGGGCCCAACTGGAGGAGGCCTGCGAGCGCTCCCGCCGCTCCCTCGTCGACGACGAGATCAAGAGGTGGCATCGTGTCGTGGCCGCCGCCGCCGCCGACGCCGCTGCCATGCCACCGCCGCCGCCACCCCCTAACGAGCCTGCCATCCCCTGGTGGCAGGCCATGAACGCCGAGCTGGAGGCGTCCGAGGACATGCCGGAGCCGCAGCCGCTCCACCAGGCCTGGAGTATGGCATGACCTGGGCCTGGACCGGCGGCGTTTGGGCGCCGGGGTCGCCGGAGCAGGAGGAGGAGCTGCCCCCGCCGCCGCCGCTGCCACAGGAGGTACTGCCCCCGCGCCGCCGTACGCGCCCCCGATGGCCCCCCCGGCGAGCCCGGCCCAGCCGCCTGCCCACCTGTGGAAGGCACCCGAGTATGTGCACCTCTCCGACGACGAGGACGACTAGGTCGCCGCCGCCCCCCTATTATCTATAGACAACGCCCCTAGCTAGCTACCCCCCAAGAAACGGCCGGCCCGCCTGTGGCCGCGCCGCCCCTATGTAAGCAAGGCCCCTGGCCCTATTTTAATATAAGTTGTGTTCCTAACCTACTGTGCCCCTAGTCCATCCCCGCCGGCGTTCCGCCGGCGAATCTGTCCACTCGTTCCCGCCGCCGGCAGGGCTTCGCCCAGCCATATCCACTCGTGCCCGCCCCTGGGGTAGTGTCCGCTCGGCCTGGAGAGAGGGCCGCGCTTTTTTATACACTTGGGCCTTTAGTCCCGGCCCGTGCCACCAACCGGGACTAGAGCCCTTTGGTCCCGGTTGGTACCACAGCCCGGGACCAAAACAAATTTCGAATTTCGGTGGCACCTCTGCGCGCCCAAAATTTTTTAGCGCCAAAATTTGAAAAGTGTTAAGTTTGCACATTAACAACTTTTATACTTCCAATTTTGACAAAAATTCCAACATGAAAAATGCTAGAATTTGCAAACTAATTTAAATCCATTTTTCGTTTAACTAAATAATTATTCTAACTATTGAAACTATTAATTATTTTTTCATTTGTATATAATTGAATATAAATTATGGAAATTTATATTCAAATTATAAAGCGGCTCTGTGTCATACAAATTTCTGGAAATTTCCACCCATACACTTTTTTGAGCTAGGGCCTCATTTTCATAGTAGAAGTAGGGTGGCTTGTTCATCCTCTAGAGTCGATGTCAGTCCTGGCTGCTTGTCCATCCTCTACAGTCTGCTCTGCTCTGCTCTACTGCTCCTTGCGGCTCAGGTTGGTAACGGTCCATGCTTGCGTATGCTTTGTGAACTTATGGTTTGATTGAGAATTTTCAAAATTTTGATTTGATAATCTTTTGGCCGGAAGCACCTAGTATCTTTTAAACCTTGTTTCTCTCCCTATCTCATCGGCCCTAATGTTTCTCTACCTGATTCTACTTCTCCTCTGCCTAGTTTACAGATGTTTGCTCTTTTCTGTAGATGTTTCTACACTGTAAAGAGCAAACATCTGTAAACTAGGCAGAGGAGAAGTAGAATCAGGTAGAGAAACATTTACAGCCGATGAGAAGTACAAATAGCATATGGAGAGAAACAAGGTTTAAAAGATATTGCTAGGTGCTTCCGGCCAAAAGATTATCAAATCAAAGTTTTGAAATTCTCAAATCAAACCATAAGTTCACAAAGCATACGCAAACATGGACCGTTACCAACCTGAGCCGCAACGAGCAGTAGAGCAGAGCAGAGCAGACTCTAGAGGATGAACAAGCAGCCAGGACTGACGTTGACAGATATATATCCGAGCGGTGGAGTCCCTGGCCAAGCAGAAGCAACTGCATCCCCTATCGATGTAAAGCAGTCAGTCAAACTTTTTTGGGTTGTTTATGGTGATTAACTCCAATGAATAACAATAGAGGCCTGCCAGAATCACTTGTTTATACCGTGTGTCAACACATACTACATCTCGAAAGTAGTTATAATCCTGCAATATCTGTCTCGGCAATCTCAATTAAAGTGCCAGTTTGTGTCTGATCCCACCAACCCTCAAAATCCTCCTATTAACTTCACCTATCTCAACTGAAATCACTGTCTTCATGTGGATGCCAAGCCTGTGCAAAGCTATCTCTCCTCCTCCAATACCGGAGAATAAGGACACCACATTAACACCATTGGGAAACATGTTCTTCAACACCGACAAGTGGCAACCCACAATATCAATTTGGAATGAATTGCATTCCGTGTACGCTATCATTAGTGAGAGACTTCACGTCGGCAATCTCAATTAAAGTGCCAGTTTGTGTCTGATCCCACCAACTCCTCAAAATCCTCCTATTAACTTCACCTATCTCAACTGAAATCACTGTCTTCATGTGGATGCCAAGCCTGTGCAAAGCTATCTCTCCTCCTCCAATACCGGAGAATAAGGACACCACATTAACACCATTGGGAAACATGTTCTTCAACACCGATCAATACAAATTATTGGTCAAACTTGCACCTACTCCATTCATAATCACATAATATGTATAAATATCATTTTGGTTAACAAAATCTCGTTCATACTACGTTATAAGAACTATGATCATGTATTCCACGTTTATTATTACACATCACCAACAACATCCCTATCTAGTCTTCTGAATTTTCTTCGTGTCCCTTGCTTATGATCGCTTCGGCCGTAACCATGGAGCATCTTCATTATTTAACGGGATGGTAGGGTCAGATTTCACTGTGAAGGGTGGAATTTCAACAAACTTATTATAATCTTCTGACATGTCTGTCGTGTCCTCGATTCCCACAATGTTTCTTTTCCCTGAGAGAACTATGTGACGCTTCGGCTCATCGTATGATGAAATTGTTCCCTTTTTTTTTCTTTTCTTCGGTCTGGAAGACATGTCCTTCACATAGAAGACCTGCCACATCATTGGCTAGAACGAATGGTTCGTCATTGTAACCAATACAGTTGAGATCCACTGTTGTCATTCCATAAAGCGGGTCTACCTTTACCCCTTCTCCATTCAGGTTGACCCATTTGCACTTGAACAAAGGGACCTTAAAAGAAGGTCCATAGTCAAGTTCCCATATCTCCTCTATGTAACCATAGTATGTGTCAGTTTTTCCATTCTCGTTTGTTGTATCAAAGCGGACACCACTGTTTTGGTTGGTGCTCTTCTTATCTTGGGAGCTCGTGTAAAATGTATTTCCATTATCTCGTACCCTTGAAAACTCCCAATAGTCGAAGATGGTGACCCTGCCAACATGTATAGCTGATCTTCAACAGTGGTGTCATTTATAAGACGTGTTTGCAACCAACTTCCGAAAGTCTCCATGTGTTCGCGTTTAATCCATGAGTCATCCTTCCCGGGTTTGCAGACCGTACAATATTCTTGTGTTCCTCGACATACGTAGCCATGAACATAGAATTTTGTAGAACTGTGTAGTGTGCTTTGGTCAAAGAATGCCCGTCCCTAGGTATCATTGTTTTCTTTCCCAGCGTTCCTTTTCCCCTCAGTCTCCCCTCATGCCGCGATTCAGGAACACCAATTGTCTTAAGGTCAGGAATAAAGTCAACACAGAACCCAATGACCTCCTCTGTTCCATAGCCCTTCGAGATGCTTCCTTCTGGCCTAGCACGGTTATGAACATATTTCTTCAAGACTCCCATGAACCTCTCAAAGGGGAAACATATTGTGTAGAAATACCGGACCAAGAATATGAATCTCTTCACATAGGTGAACCAGGAGATGAGTCATAATGTTGAAGAAGGATGGTGGGAACACCAACTCAAAACTAACAAGACACTGGACCACATCCCTCTGTAATCTTGTCAGACTTTCTGGATCGATTACCTTCTGAGATATTGCGTTCA
Organism: Alopecurus myosuroides; assembly: GCA_028641055.1. Taxonomy (NCBI): domain Eukaryota; kingdom Viridiplantae; phylum Streptophyta; class Magnoliopsida; order Poales; family Poaceae; genus Alopecurus; species Alopecurus myosuroides. Next base: position 33,578 of record JAPCYS010002623.1, read on the forward strand.
TGAATGCACATAGCTTCACAATGGGTACTCGAACATTTTCCGGTAGAAGCCCCCTCAATGCAATCGGAAGCAATTGCGTCATAATCACGTGGCAGTCATGAGACTTCAGGTTTTGGAATTTTTTCTCTGCCATGTTTATTATCCCCTTTATATTCGACGAGAAGCCAGACGGAACCTTGATACTGTAAAGGACTTCAAAGAATATTTCCTTCTCTGCTTTAGTAAGAGCGTAGCTGCTTAAGGAATGGCGCCCTGTATCTGTGTGCTTGTTGCTTGGGTCTTTCATACGTTGCTGGTCCTCCCGTGCTTCAGGCGTATCTTTTGACTTCCCATACACGCCCAGGAAGCATAGCAGATTGACACATAGATTCTTTGTCACGTGCATCACGTCGATCGAAGACCGGACATCTAAAACTTTCCAATAGGGTAGCTCCCAAAATATAGATTTCTTCTTCCACATGGGTGCCCTCTTATCAGGGCCGTACGGAACTGGTTGGCTGCCAGCAGCCTTACCAAGATTACTTCTAGGTCCTTGACCATATCGATATCATTACCACTACGGAGCTCAGGCTTCTTTCGGTTATCTGCCTCACCTCTGAAATGCTTTCCTCCTTTTTTCCTTAAGGGATGCTTGATCGGAAGAAATCTACGATGCCCCAGGTATACAACCTTTTTACATTTATCCAAAAAAACACTGTCAGTCTTATCTAAACAGTGTGTGCATGCATTGTATCCCTTGTTTGTATGACCGGAAATGTTACTAAGAGCTGGCCAATCATTGATGGTCACGAAAAGCAACGCCCGTAGGTCAAATGGCTTTTGTTCGTTCTCATCCCACACACGTACACCTGGTTTGCCCCACAGTTCTAAGAGTTCTTCCACTAATGGCCTTAGATACACATCAATGTCGTTGCCAGGTTGCCTCGGGCCTTGGATGAGAACTGGCATCATAATGAACTTGCGCTTCATGCACAACCAAGGAGGAAGGTTGTACATACATAGAGTTACAGGCCAAGTGCTATGACTGGAGCTCTGCTCCCCAAAAGGATTAAAGCCATCTGTACTTAGACCAAACCATAAGTTTCTCGCCTCTCCTGCAAAGTCTGGAAAGTCTCTCTCGATCTTTCTCCACTGCGATCCATCGGCGGGGTGCCTCAACTTTCCATCTTTCTTACGGTCTTCTTTGTGCCATCGCAACAACCTAGCATGCTCTTTGTTTCTAAATAGACGTTTCAGCCGTGGTATTATAGGAGCATACCACATCACCTAGCAGGAACCCTCTTACGGGAGGCTCGCCGTCAACATCACCAGGATCATCTGCTCTGATCTTATACCGCAGTGCAGTGCATATCGGACATTCATCCAAATTCTCGTACTTCTCACCGCGGAAGAGAATGCAGTCATTAATGCATGCATGTATCTTCTGCACATCTAATCCTAGAGGGCAGAGAGCTTTCTTTGCTTCGTACGTACTCTCAGGCAATTCGTTATCCTTTGGAAGTTTTGGCTTCATTAGTTGAAGTAAAGTCTCAAATGCCTTGTCAGTCACACCGTTTTGTGCCTTCCATTTCAGCAACTCCAGTGTGGTACCGAGCTTTGTGCTACCATCTTCGCAATTTTGGTATAACAATTTTTGTGATCATGTAACATGTTGTCCAGTTCAACCTCCAATCTATTTTCACAGTCTTCCCTTGCATCAGCAATAACTCGGCCAAGATCATCATCGGGCTCTTCTGATGCCTGTTCTTGATCACCTCCTTCTTCTGCATTCTCTTCCATTGCAGTATCGTCGTATTCAGGGAACAAAGGATCTTCTTCTTCTTCTTCATCGTCTTCCATCACAACCCCTCTTTCTCCATGCTTGGTCCAGCAATTATAGCTGGGCATGAAACCTCTCCGAAGTAGATGGCCGTGAAGGATTCTTTCGGAAGAATGTTCTCTGACGTTCCGACAATCAACACATGGGCAACATGAAGCCATTATCTTTGTTCGCCTGAGCTACAGCAAGAAATGCATTCAGGCCTGCCATACTCGGAGGTGCGTCGGTCACCGTACATCCATCGCTGCCGTGCATCCATCTGCATCATATAATTAAGTTTATCAAAATACATATTAATACAGAGATAACCACAGTACATCGACAAATAATACTTTTTTATGTATCAGTTACAGATGAAAAAGATAATTTGTTAACCTCGGTCGAAGAAACCATTTTCAGTGAGCTTGTGTGCGTCTCGGGAATTTCGTCGAACACCTCGTGTGCATAGTAAAAAAAAAAACAGCAACACCACACTCTCTCACACCTCCAAGCAAAAAAAAAGATGGAAGGAGGGGGGGGCTGGGGCAGTATATATAGGGGAAGGGGGCATTGGTCCCGGTTCGTGGACTGAACCGGGACAACAGGTCATGCGCGTGCCACGTGGCCTGTGGCTAGGCATTGGTCCCGGTCCGTGGCACGAGCCGGGACGGATATGCCCCCACGAACCGGGACCAATGCGCCCAGGCGATTCCTGTTGCCCCGGGCGCACGAACCGGGACCAATGCAGGGCATTTGTCCCGGATTTGGTTGCAACCGGGACAGCTGCCCCCCGGCCCCCTGGACGAGAGGGGTTGTTTCCAAGGTGGCATTTTTCTTATTTAGGTAATGACCATAGCGGATACCTTCGGGTCTGGTGGACCGAAATTTCTTAGAGCTTTTCTCCTACTTATATGAGCAGGAATTCCTATGCGGTCTCACATTTCCCAGTCGCAGCGGCAGCAACACCCATGTATTGGGATGTGGCACCCCTGCTGCTGGACGCAACAACACACCAAAACTGTCATTTATGCTGCCACCTTCTACTTTATGCTACCTCTGTACTGATTCCATAGAAGCCACACCAACACTGTCGCAACAAATGCATGCCAACTATTTATGATTTTTACACCGTTTGCATCTGAAGCGTATCCCCTGGATTGAATCCCGTCAGAGTTCATACAGATTTGTGCGCAGTGCAGGTGGTAAAAGAATTGACGGTGCAGACTGTAAAGGATGTGGCAGTGCAGTCGCCGGAAGGGATGAAGCTGTCTACCTCTACCTCCCCCTCAATCTCGGAGAGGTAAGCTGCCCCATTCCTGCCTGAAATTCGTGCATAAGCCCCTAAAAAATTCCATGCATGTGTTCCACAAAAATGCTAACTGAAAATGCATGGTATTTTACAATTGTAGCAGTGGTCAACCTATAATTCTCTAGCGAAACTTAGAAATTTGTTGTGACTCCAGATAAGTTGGGGGTCAATTTCTTGACAGTTTGGCTATATTATCATAACACATGTTTTCCGATACCATGATAGTTCACTTAGAAATGCAAACTCAAGAGTGTCTCAGCATGTATATCATAATACACTTCCACACCAGCTTAGGTTAACTTGTCTGGAAAATATTTCAGCCAGCTTTTTGGTTCCTAATACTGGATTTCCTGGAGCTAGGTTACTTTGTCATATAGGTTGTTTCTCAAGTATATCTTATTGCATATCATGCTGTAGAGACACAAACCCATACTGCGGCTTTGCCTTCGTGACATTTTCAGATCCACATGTAGTTGTCTAACTTGCTCCGTCACTAGGACCTAAACCTAATAAATATTCAAATTCTAACAAAGGTACATGTACTGTCAAGCTCCATATAAGATCCTAATCCCTCTTCAAAACTTGCACTTCTTATACTTAGTTTGTTGGTTGCTCAGTGTCTAGTTACAATTCTCAGTGAGGTCATTAGTAAACATATAAGTAACCCCTTTTTTCATCCTTCCACGCAGATAGATTCATTGATGGATTTATGTTTTCATGCATCAACTTCAAATACTCAATACCTTGGAGATAATGAACTGTCTTCGGCTCATGTGAGTTCACTTAATAAGCACGATACAAATGCATGCATATTTGTTCAACATCTTTATCATTACATCATCCTTTTGAAATCACAAACATAACTAATTATTTTAATTATAATTACTTTCTTTAAAATTTGGCAAAGTCGAGAAGATTTTTCGTATTTGATATCATGTAATAATAAACCCCCTAGGTTGGAAAAATAAATTGCACGCTATAAGATGGTGACAAGTTAAGCCACACTTATGTTTACAAACTCGTGTGATGCTATAGTGTATGGACATGGGCCTAGACATCTAGTCCAACCTAGGTTTTTTAAAACGTAATAATTATAGCCGTTACATGTAAATTATGTGTATATTTATATTTTATTCATACACCTTATTAGAAGATTCTTCAAAATGGTGTACCGTATAAAAAAAATACGGTCAATATTATGCTTACTGTCTGGGTCATTATTTGAAAGCCATGATTTAAAGTTTGCCGAATGATTTTATTATTATTATTTTAGCTTTCTTGGGAAACTATTATTTTACCAATGACTATTTTGTACTTGGCCTAGCTATTCCCATCAGTTTTGATTGGGCCTCATTCTGCAAATACACGCTAGTGATTCCATGAGTGGAAATACTAACAGCCTTCAATTCCTATATTGCCTTTTACCTGGCCCGAAAGAGGAAATTTGTGTAGGTTCTTAATACATTGCCCCCACCTTGTCTAAATGATCCTCCGAGAAGACTGTTATGTTGTCATCACCCCAACTTCCTTCACCGCTTTTCTCCTCATGGCGTTGTGTTGTATCTTGCGTCTTCCCTGCTTTTAGTCACTCTAGTGGTAATGTCTCGGAATCTTTCTAGTCACTTCCAGTCCTAATGTCCCTGTTGCTCAGAGGCATTCCGCTTTCGGCAGCGTTTTCACCCTTCACCCACACTCACACACTCTCTGCTCTGCCTTGGGTTGCTCAGCACACTGATCTCGCATCCCACGTTCTCTTGTCGGTCGCCCTTGGCCCTGACGACGGGTGGCGCCGTGCTCACAGGCTTTGTGTTCTGTGCGTCAGACACGGTGGTGCCGACTGCCCATGTTCCTATTTTGCCGGAGCTTGCGGCTATGGTGGTGTACCTACATAGGGTGGAGAAAGATGCCTTTGGGTGTTGGAATTTTCCCGTCAGGTTGAGCTTGATGGTGTCTATGTGTGGTTCTGGTGAGGCGCCAAACTACTCTGTCATCGTGTGCGTGTACTTTGACAATGTTTTTCACCCCTCCCACACCCACATGTACTCTCTGCTCCTTGCCGGTTTGCTTGGGTGTCTCTCATGCTATGGGTTGCTTAGTACGTCGATCTCGTATCCGACCTTCCCTTGTTGGTCGCCCACTCCTGGCCTTGGCGACAGGTGGCGTCGTGCTCGCGGGACGCTTTATGTCCTGTGCGTCATACACGGTGGTGCCGACTGCCCGTGTTGCTGCTTTGGCGGAGCTTGCGGCTATAATGGTGCACATTCGTAGGGTGGTGGATGATGTCGCGTGCTAGGATTTCCCCTCGGCTTGATGGTGGCTCAGTGACCAGACAAAGGAGACACAGGGTGACACAACGGCTTCCATTTCATGCGATAGATAGATAGCCTGCTGCTTTTGACGGGGACATGGAGCCCATAGGATCGTGCTATTGAATGGTCACAGAAAAATATGTTCTTTGCAACGTCAATGGGCTCGCTTCGAGTTTGGTTAGGATTAATTTTGAATTTTAGTTATATCATATCATACAACAATGTCCGGTCAAACACACCTTTAGGGCTTGTTTGTTTGACCTTTTATTGGCCACAAAAAAAGTAGGACAAACAAAATAAACACTTCGTCTACACGGTAGAAAATACACTGTGTAGAGAAAGCATGATTTAGGTGCTTACTATCACTTCTCATAGTTTTGACTTAAAAAATGAACCGTTATCTCTATTTCCCCGTTTTGTTTGTTGTAGTTATCTTAGGATTGCCATTGATACTTTCTATCCTTGTGCAACTGTTTCATGCAACCTTCCGGGAAATCACTAGTCGCACCCAACCGCCCGTCTGCGCCCACAATAAATCTTCCCACCCTCCGAGGTCGTCGGCCCGCTCACCAGCGACCGGCCTGTCTCCCGCTGTGTGCTGCCACTTGTTTTGCTGCATGCAGTGTCGCTAGGAAACACTCAGCCATTTAGCTTCCTCCAGGTTCAGCAGCTGCCTTGCTTCGCTCCATCGGAAAACATACCATAGTAGATTACATTCAGCCACAACTAGCTCATTTCCAAACATGGGGACTATGGTAATTAGGATATAATGAGTCTTTTTTTTCTTTTAAATGTTTATTTCGGTTTTTTCTTTCTATTTCCTACTTTTCTTTTATTTCTTAACTTTTTTTTTTAATTACTTGTTTACTCATTTTTTGGTGTGATGTAATTTTTATTCCCATATTTGTAACTTTTTGTTCCTCTATTCATAAAGATTTTGTTCCTCTAATTTACAAAAATTAGTTCCACAAATTTTGTGTTCCTTATTGTATTATTTTTTCTTTCCATATGATGTTTTCTTTTGTTCCGAGCATATAATAATTTGTTTCTTCGTTTAGAAAATTTTATTCCACTTTCTTTTTAAATGAAATCTACACAATTTTGTTCCTAGTTTTTGTGGCTTCCTCGCATGTACATTTTTTCCGTATTATTACTTGTTCCTTAGTTTAGAAAGATTTGTTTCTTCTACTTTAAAAAAATAGTTCCACTTTCCGTATTATTACTTGTTCCTTAGTTTAGAAAGATTTGTTTCTTCTACTTTAAAAACTAGTTCCACTCTGATTTTGTTCCGTGGACGCTAAATTTTGTTCCACTTTATAGTCGTGATTTCTTCCGTGGATCCATTTTTGTGATCCCCCACTAATAATTTTTTTGTTCCCTTTATAACCGTGATTTGTTCCATAGAAGCTACTCCCTCCTATCCATAAAAAGTGTCGCTCATTTTGTACTAAGCTAGTATAAACTTTATACTTTATACTAAGTGAGCGACACTTTTTATGAATCGGAGGGAGTACCTTTTCTTCCCTTTGTAGTTTTGATTTGTTTCATGGACTAAATTTATGTACAACTTGTAGTAGTGATTTATTCCAGAGAAGCTAAAATTTTGTTCCAGTTACTCCGAAATTGTTTAAAAAATGATTGCGACTTTCTTGTTCCTTTTTGTTCATACTTTGATCCGCACTTTCTAAATGATGGTATTCTTATGTCGTGGATTGTTCCATGCGTACCGAATATTTCCACTTACTATCGTGATTTGTTTGGTGTTGCGTATAGGCTAATTTTTTCCTTTGTTTCATGATTTGTTCCCCGGTTTAAATTTGTGTTCCACTTGTCGTCATGATTTCTTCCACAAAAGCTAATATTTTTGTTCACCTTTTTCTTGGTCTAGAATGGTTTTCATTCTTTATTCGTGAATTTTCCTATGGTAAAATTGTGTTCGGCATGGTCAAAAATGTTGTTCCTTCTTCATTTATGATTTTGTTCCCCATATCATAAAATTCTATTTCACATGATCTAAAATGGTGTTCGTTTTTTATTCGTGTTTTTTCTTCGATGGTGAAATTGTGTTTCGCGTGGTCTAAAATTTTGTTCCTTTTTAATTCGTGAATTTTCCTTCTATGGTAAAGTTATGTTCTGCATGGTCTAAAATGGTGCTCCTTCTTCAACTGTGATTTTTTCTATCTGTCTTTAAATTTTGTTCCATATGTTAACTTTTTGTTCCATGGAACCTTTGTTCATGTATCTTTCATTCATAGGGTTTTGTTCATCTACCCACAAAGATTTGTTCATACTCTAGAATTTTGTTCCTTCATTTATAGGGATTTTTGTTCCTCTCACTATAGAGTTTTTTGTTCTTATTTCTACATCTTTTTATTCCAAGTTTTTTTTTCCGACCTTGTATTCCTATATCCATAGGGATTTGTTCTTCTCTGTAGAGCTTTTGTTTCGGACTTTGTGGAGCTTTTTTTCCTACCTTTTTGTTACGAGCTTTGTTCATTGCTTCTTGTTCCGGTGCCCATGGAACTTTGTTCCTTTCTATATAGATTTTTCTCCCAACATCTCTGGAGCTTTTTATCCTTAGCGTTTTGTTCCGACCTTTTATGTTCTAATGTCTATGGAGTTTTGTTACTCTCTCTATAGAGTTTTTTTGTTCCTATCTTTGTGGAGATTTTGTTCCTACCTCTTTGTTCCGAGCTTTGTTCCTAGCTTTTATTTATATCTCCATGGAACTTTGTTCCTTTCTCTATGGAGCATTTTGTTCCGAGCTTTACGTTCCAATGGAGCTTTGTTCCTTTTTCTATTTATTTTTATTCCTACATAGATTTCTTGTTCTAAGTGTTTCGGTCCAAGCTTTGTTCCGAGCTTTATGTTCCAATGGAGGTTTGTTCCTTTCTCTATATTTTTTTATTGCTATACAACACCTTTTTTGGTCCATGTGTTTTGGTCTGAGCTTTGTTCCGAGCTTTCTGTTCCAATGGAACTTTGTTCCTTTCCCTATATTTTTTTATTCCTATATAGCTTATTTTTTGGTCCAAGTGTTTTGTTCCGAGATTTGTTCCGAGCTTTATGATCCAATTGAGTTTTTTTCATTTCCCTATTTTTTTATTCCTATATAGCTTTTTTATTCCAAGTGTTTTGGTCCGAGATTTGTTCCGAGCTTTATGTTGCAATGGAGTTTTGTTCCTTTCCCTTTTTTTTATTCCTATATAGCTACTTTGTTCCAAGTGTTTTGGTCTAAGATTTGTTTCGAGCTTTATGTTCCAATGGAGATTTGTTCTTTTCCCTATACTTTTTTCTATTCCTATATAGTTTTTTTGTCCCTTTTGGTCCAAAATTTGTTTCGAGCTTTATGTTCTAATGGAGCTTTGTTCCTTTCCCTATATTTTTGTTTATTCCTATATAGCTTTTTTTGTTCCAAGTGTTTTGGTCCGAGATTTGTTCTGAGGTTTATGTTCCAATGAAGTTTTGTTCCTTTCCCTATATTTTTTTATTCCTATATAGATTTTTTGCTACAAGTGTTTTGTCTTGAGATTTGTATGTTCCAGTGGACCTTTGTTCCTTTCCCTATATTATTTTCATCCGTATGTACCTTTTTTTGTTCTAAGTATTTTGGTCTGAGATTTGTTTTGAGCTTTATGTTTCAATGTCTATGGAGCTTTGTTCCCTCTCTCGCTATAGAGTTTTTGTTCCTATCTCTATGCAGTTTTTGTTTCTACCTTTTTATTCTGAGCTTTTTTTCCTAACTTTATTTCTATCTCCATGGATGTATTCCTTTCTATATAGATTTGGTTTCTTCCTATCTCTCTAGAACTTTTTGTTCCAAGTGTTTTGTTCTGAGCTTTTGTCCCGGGCTTTATGTTCAAATGTCCATGAAGCTTTGTTCCTTTTGTCAGCATGATTTGTATCATATGTCTACAAACATCGTTCCGCCATTTAAAAAAATTGATCCGCTTGTTATCGTAATTTGTTTCTTACGTGTCTAATTTTTTTTTCACTTTGTCTGAAATTTGGCACTATTTTCATTGTCACATGTGTCTAAACTTCCTTCCTCTTAGTTTAAAATTTTGTTCCACTTTGTCACCGTGATTTGTTCCATATACGTCTAAGTTTTACCCCGCTTGGTTTAAAATGTTATTGATTTGGGAGAAGTTATAATGTTATTTGAAAACATTTTTGTTTTGTTTCATCTAGGATCCATATGCAATCGTACAGTTGTGGTGTTGTTTCGCATGGCCTAAAATGATATTTCTGCTCGACGTAAAATTATGTTCTATGAAACACTTATAACAACTTGTTTAGCCTTTAAAAAAATCTTTGTCGAAAAGTCACGTTGGTTTGACCAAGTCGTATTTTTTTGTGGGTGGTAGACATTTTAGGTATATCATGCACGTACTTTGTACACGTACACCACGCCGGTACACTTTTCTATCACCCTTCATTTTCATATAAATGGGAGGTGCATGTAAAAATACGCGTTTCATTTTTCTATCCCTCACGTTTAATATGGGCATTGTGCTAAAACTACCCGGAGGAAAATATGACAAACATCGCCTCTTCAGCTGCGCACCAAAGCAAAATACAGCTAGCGTCCTTGCATGTCAACCACTACGACACGACCGTGATGTTTTTTTTTGTCCTACCTCACCAATAGGGTCGTACAACTCGGCGCTATCGGCTGGAAAAACCACCGAGCCCGCACTATATCAACCAAGTGTGCCTACTATATAGGTCCTGATCCCCGGCCCAACCAGACGATATTAGGAGAGCAGAGTGTAGCCAGACAACTAGCGCTCTCCTTTGTGAGGCTATCTGGGTCGGCCTAACACGGGGAAAAATCTGAGCGATCTTGCGCTAGACGATCGTTCCGGTGACAGAGAGGGGCACCCGTGTTGCTCGCATTTCCTATTTGCCAGCAATTCAGCCGCTCCGCGCGGCGCCCCGATGGGCCAGCCCATTTACGGGGCCGGTGCATTTTTCTTCCAAAAAAATTTTGTTCACCTTTATTTTTATTCAAAACTTATTTTGCTTAATTTTTTCAGAACTTTTTTGTTTATTTTTTTGTCACCATTTGTATCTAATATTATTTATGTTTACTTTTATTTTTGTTCAATTTTTTTTTCAAAACCTTCTTTTCATTGAAAGAGTGGGGAAGAGGCTAACTGGTCGGCCCATCTGCCCCGCCTTGCAGACGGCGGCAGCGAAGTGCTGCTACGGGCCGGCAAATAGGAGCCCCCGTGTTGCTTGTGCTTGCTTGCTCGCTGGAGTTGCCGCATCGCTGGTGCTGTTGTGGATTAGTAGTGCCGGTACCTCTGCTTTTTCGAATGCTAGTGCCGGAACCATGGAGTGCGGCCGCACGGGGTCCAAAATTTGTACTACGTCTTCTATAGATTTCATAGTTGACAGCCCATCACCCAGCCTTCATCCATTTTGCCTGGGCCACTGCACGCATATATTCCACTGCCTGCTTGGACCTTAGAGTCGGGCCGGCTCGCTCTTCCTAGGTGTTGGAGGCATAGTTTGTTGATGACTCCAATATAGTGATTAATTAATTACATATTTACATATAACTGAACCACAAAGATGAAAATTAATTATTCCCTCCGATCCTTATTAAGTGTCGGGACTTGACCTGCAAATTTACACTTAACTAGGCCCTCCCGACACTCTTTCTGGATCGGAGGTAGTAAGAAACGTTAGATCTTGCAAGATACTTCAGAGTATATCACCTATCCTTTGGGTTTTGGGTTCAATACGATTAGTTTTGGCGGATCTTGTCGAGGACTTGTAATTTGCGCTCTTGATGGACATGCGGTAAGGGAAAGGACTAGCCAATGGTGATCCTCGAGAGGAAAAACTCGTCCAACTAACGGTGGTCGACGAAGCTACCATTGATGATGACTACTGCGATAGCGACTGTTTCGTGGATACAACCTCGTCCTCAAGGTAAACACGACATAATTAGGGCTAGTTCTTCTACAGTTGTTGATTCACTTAGCGATTGTGGTATCTATATAGTCTAAAATTGGTGTTCTAGGTTAGCTAGAAAATGGATTTCATTATGTGTTTGAAATTGACATTAAATTTGTTCATTTGTTCTATTTCTTAATGACACAGGTCCCAATTTTAGTGTACCGCACATGGCCTCGAATATTTCTGGCACGGCCCTGTGAATGCAAACGGTAATGTGGTAATTGTACTAGTGCATATGATGTGCTAGTGTAAATGAATTGCTCCCGAAGTAATTGTATTGTGCTTTTCTATAGCTTATTATTTTGCAAAGAAAAAGGCTATTTCGGATTCATATCATCTACCTATATCTTATTTATTACATGTATATCAGCAAAAAATACATTTTCTCGTGACTCTCGGGGCAGTGTGGGTATTTTAGACAATTCGCCGGTTTACAGCCACACAGTCAGCTAGTTGGCCAACACTAAAACTCATAACATTAGCTTTCTTTTTTTGCATAGACAGCCACAACGAGCCCCAAAAAACACCCTGGGATACTTTTGTGGCTTATAAGACAAGTCTAAAAGCCAGATCTAAGCCCAACAAAACAAAATATGGTTATATATAGACATTATAACCTCATATCACTTACTCGTCGAGTGTAAGCCCGGAACTTGGTAGGTTTCAGCCACATGGGTCAATTTGGCAAGTGACACATAAAGTGATACAAAGAAGAATATCACCTATATAAATTTTGGATAGTTGAGGTTCTGGTTTTGTTTTATACAAAGCAACAAATCCGTAGCAGGCGTAAAACATATTGCTAAAACGTCGATGTCCTCGACATAGTAAACCCCATGATAGTCCTATATTTTTGTTCAATCATCATGTTTTAGTTGAGAAAGTTATTGTCGGGGGCTACCCCGGGTAGGGTCACAGAAGGTTTAAAGTGGTGTACAGAGTGTGGGTTAAGTCGAGGTTGACCGACATAATGCCATACCGGCATACGTTGACCGACATATGGAGATATGTTGTGTTGTACATTATCTTGCACGAAGAACTCGCCCAGGTTACCCGAGTTAGCCTTGGAGAAGCCGGGATAGGAGAAGTGCAACTGATCTCGGACGAGGGTCAATTGTGCGGGAGAATCCTAGATATCGCGGAGAGGTACAAGCGTGCAGGTTCAAGTTACAAGACAATCCCGTACCGCTGACTACGAGCCAACGTGTGAGCAGTGGCTAGGCATGGGCGAAGGCATGTCCCGTCACTGACAGAGGGGACAGAGGAGGCAGAGCGGTGACGCCCGTTGGACTGTCGGCCCCGTGCCGGTCGTCGTGCGCTATGCCACGGTGTTCCACACCTACACCATGTACCGTATGTGTCAGGCCAACAGTATATAAGGTGGCCTAACTCTCCTGCGCAAAGGACGACCAACACTAGGAGATTCATTTTGCGGGAGAGCTTCTTCTTCCTCTAGCTAGAACAGCTCGAGGAGGCAAAATTGTAACCCGGTTACCAACATATATACATACAGACAGACAAGCAGTTTTAGGGGTCTTACCTCCTCACAAGGGCCCTAAACCTGGGTAAACCGAGTGTGTGATTTGTGTCTTTAGTGTGCGCTACTCAGCGCGCTATTCCTCCCCGGATACCAACATCGTCCATCCGTCCCAACTCAAGCCATCCCATGGCATCTGCCATGATACCACCACGATAGTTGGCGCCCACCGTGGGGCTAGCAGCGGCGCTGGCTGGAGTTTCTATCTGGACGAGATCCCTTCTTCCCTCGGGCGAGTGCGTGGTCTGTGACCTTGCTCACAGATCCGGCTCGCTCAACTTCGTCAGTGACAACACGGGCTACTTCGGTGGTAGGCCGCTCCCAGCGGGTGGCTTCTTCGTCAACTTCGGTGCTCACCTGACCTACATCGCCACCGAGGTCATTCGCGGGTATCACGAAAGGGTGCACGTGGCGGCGAACCCCCCTGCGGTCTGCGCGGTCCGCAACCGGCGTATCACTTGCCCGCGGGCTGCGGAGGTCATGATGTCCTCGTGAGCTACTGAGACTAGAAAAGGTGCGGCTGGTGAAGCCGATATCGGCGTCAAGGCAACCTGCGCGGCGCAAGGCCAAATCCCCTTCAGGATGCGATCGAGAAGTTGGCTGTACGGATTACTCCCAGTGCAGATCCGGCACTAGCACATGCCGAGCTGGAGGAGCAACAGCAGAGCGTGCTGCAGGAAGCGGCCGAAATCTCCCGCCTCAGGAAAGAATTCAAGATCGATCTTCGTGAGTACAATAAGGCTCATGGTTTCACTCCAGTAGTAAACAACCCTAGTCGCATGGATGATGTGCGCAACCGAGGTAGAAACCTCAATGCCGAGATAGCTAGAGATGGAAAATCTAGAACTAGTAGACCTGCTAGTCATGTATCGTCTAATAAACCTAAGTATATCTCTCCTGCTAAGAATCTTAGGGCTACAGAGGCAGCATCAGCCGAGTTGTCCAGCTTGACCATTGAAGCTCGCCGTAGGCAGCAGGACCGGGTTAATGAGTTGGTATTTGAGGCTAACCGGCAAAATGAGGCCTATCGCAAGGCGAATCCAGGTCCAGGTGCATCTCAAGTGATTCATTCGGCTGATGGTGCCGGTGGAAAATCCGGTGGCCAAGCCATTTTGCCGCTCGTAGATGGAGGACGTGCCCGGAGTCTGAATTCCTTCAAGAGAAGGAAGATTCAACCCTATAATCCGGCTTTTGCCGTAAAATAGTTAGCCGATGAAGGAAATCCAGCTGCAGGTCCAGTTCAGCTGGTTGGGCAACACTGTAACCCGGCTAACCGAGGTCACCCACCTCGGCATCCGGCACCAAACCAGACTCTGCAGCAGCATGGTGCCAGGCATGCCCCGCGTAATTCTGGAAATCATCAAGTGGATGATCGTTATGATGATGGCTATTCGGCTATGGAGAAAGCCGATTACCCAAGGTATGATCAGCTGGTGCCCGGGGTGCTCTGGATCTCGGTTGGGACCTCGCATGCTGCCGGCACATGATGCCCGCAACAGCTGGACATAATTTATCTGTCAGAACTTCTCGAGGAGCAAGCCCCTCCTGTACGTACATGTTTTGGACCCCGGATTATGAGGGAGCCCTCAGTGCTACAATTTCAGCTCGCCCAGGGTACAAAAACATATGACGGCAGCACAAAGCCGGAGGATTGGTTGGCAAACCATGTCACATCGGTGCATATCGCTAGTGGAAATCGTTGATGGACGATGCGGCACATCCCAAAGAAGTTGGAGGGCCCAGCCCAGATCAGGCTGAACAATTTGCCAGAGAATAACTGATGGCTGGGTTTCTCGGAGGCCTTCATCAGCAAGTTCACCAGCACATACAAGAGGCTGAATCGTCCTCACCAACTCTCAATGTGTCGCCAAACAGAAGACAAAACTGACTGAGTGTACCTGACAAGATGGAGCACCCTGCGCAATACCTGCGAGGGAGTGATCGAGTCACAAGCTATTGCCTGGTTTGCCCAAGGGTGCCGACATGGCACTATGCTGTGGCAGAGGTTGCAAAGGGAAATGTCGGCTACTCTAGCCAAGATAATCCAAATAGAGGATATGTATGCATTGGGTGATCCGACACAACCTCAGCTGACCTCGGTAGAACCGAGTAAGAGGTACTATGGCAATGATGGTCCCGGATCATCTAGGCGGCAAGATCGCCAAGATTACAGAAACAAGAGGAGGGACAATCGCCCAGATTACCGATATGGGCCAAACCATCTTACGGCTATTGATGAAGATCAGCCAGATGCCGGCAATAGCCAGCGCCAAAAGAATAGTGGGCCTCAATGGGGGCAGAACTAAAACAACAAGAAGCAATGGACTAATCTGAAGAAACCATGGGATAATTAGGAGATTCGAGATGATGGCAGATGGGCCTTGGAGCTACCACACTCGGCATCCCAGCAGGCCGGCTAATCACACAACTCGGCAGTGCAGTTGGTATGACCAGATCAAGAGAGAGGGTGGAAATCCTTTACCCCCACCTCCACCGCTGCCGCTTACGGGTGCAAACACTTAGATCATGAATGCACCCCAGGCCTGCAGATAACAGGGGATGCAGGTATGTCAACAAGGTGAACAACAATAACAATGCCAACGTTAGTTGCCGGAATGAGTATCAAGAGCACCACCAGAGCTACATGGTCTTCGTGACAGAGGCAACTGAAAAACAGAGCCATCATCGGCGTGCAATGGAGGTGAATGTGATCAAGCCCGTTGTGCCCAAGTTCAAGTATTGGTCTGGCCAGGAAATCACCTAGGGTAGTGAGGATCATCCGAGGATCAAGCCTAACCCGGAAGGTTACGCACTGGTAGTGGACCCGGCATTCATTGGGCCCGACATAAATTTCAAGTACCACATTTTGGATAAGCTGGTACTACCAACCCAAGCGGTACTACCAAGTTAGCTCAGTACTACCGCATTTCTCCCACCTCAGTGTCTCTATGTACAATACGCGATTTTGGAAATCCCGGTAGCACCGAGCTCGCCCGGCACCTCAAGGGTGGTACTACCGGATGACAACCGTTAGTACCAGCTCTGACAGAAACCCCGAGATGAACTTGTTTCTTCGAGATAGATCAATTGGTATCATCAAGGGGGTTAATAGGCATAACAATAATACATATAATTATAAACCGCCTGACATGTGTTGTCAACAAGCATCAAAACAACTCATTGATGGAAATGCTCTTTCAACATGTGTTACGACATTTTTGCGAGGCTCGAAGGAGCGAAGGTGGACGAAAGTGAGGACAACTAAGGGAGTAGGGAAAATATGAGGAAACCTAAGTTAAATAGGGCACCAAAATAGAAGGCCCTAGTTGTGTTTGTGGGATTTGAGAGTGAATGTGTTCGTGTCATTGCATCGATTTGAGTTCTAAACGTGGAAGTGAAGTTTGTGAATATTAGTACTATTCGGTGGTTGGGTGCCTTATAGTCTGTTCCTCTTGGATGCTTGGGTGACCTAAACGGTTGGTGTTATCGTTGATCTCGATCTTAGTTTGAAGCTTGGTACAAGCTTTGGGAGCCCCCAATTAAGTTCGGAAGATCTCTCCGTGAAATTTGTGAATGTTTGGTCAATGTCTTCAAGAAGACCTTATAGTGATTGAGTCTATTCCTTTGGAGGAGAGATCTCTACGAGAATAAGGTTATCATTTTGTGGGTGTTGGTGAGTAGTGATTCCATGCATCTTGAGGTGGAGCCTTTTGTGGTGTTTGGTGTGTGATAACCAAGGGAAGTAAAACCCAAATTTATTGATTTGACACAAGGGGAGCCAAAGAATATTTGTGAGCCTTAACAAGTGAGTTGTCAATTCACCTGCACCTGAAAGTGGACTTATTCGCAGTAGTTTATCAGTAGTAACAGTTTTATAGTAGCAGAAGTAGTAAAATGAAAACAATAGCAGTGGTGTTTGAAGTAAACAGCGGGATTAAATACTGTAGGCATAGGGATAGATGAACGGGCGTTGCATGGATAAGATAGTTCATATATTAATCATGACATGGCCATTGCAGATAAATAAGATAAAGCATCCAAGCACTAAGTAACCACAGACATCTGTTCCGTAAATAGTCGTACGTGCTTGCAATGAGAACTTGCACAACATCTTTTGTCCTACAAGCCCATTTTCACCAGGGCTCAAGGGAAATACTGGTAATTAAGGTGTTCCTTTTAATAGAACACCGGATCAAAGCATTAACACCCCGTTAACACATGTGATCCTCACATCACAGCCATCCCTATGGTTGTCCCAATTTCTATCACTTCGGGGCCTCGGGTTCGGACAACGATACGTGTAAACAACTTGCAGGTATGATCAAGAAACAATAATTATCACCGTGATTCAATAACATGTTTAGATCTGAGATCATGGCACTTGGGCCCAGAGTGACAAGCATTAAGCATAACAAGTTGCAACAATGTCAATAGCACTAATATAGGATACTAGGCACTATGCCCTAACAATCACGACATTATTACATGAACACTCTTATCCAATCCCTACCATCCCCTTCAGCCTATAGCGGAGGAATTACTCACACATGGATGGGGGAAACATGGATGGTCGATGGAGAGGCTGATGACGATGGCGATGATCTCCTCCAATTCCCCGTCCCGGCAGAGTGTCAGAACGGAGTTTCTGAACTCCGAAAAAGGATTCGCGATGGCGGCGGAGCTACAGACTTCTTTCTGGAAAACGATAAAACCCCCTCAGGTTTTTAGGTTTCGGGGAATATATAGTCGAAAGGGGGGTCCGAGGGGGTGCCCGAGGTGGGCTAACCATGCCCAGGCGCGGCCAAGGTGGGCCCGCGCCTGGGGTTGGTGAGGGCACCCCTTGCCCCTCTCCGACTCATCTTCTGGCGCCGGGAGTCTTCGGGTAAAATATGGACTTTCCCTTCGTTTCCGGGTATTTTTCTAAAAGTTGATTTTCTGCGACATCAAAGTAATTCTGCTGAAAACAGTGTTAGTCAGTGTTAGTTGCATTCAAAACACACAAGTTTAGAGGGAGAACATCAGCAAAGTGTTCGGAAAAGTAGATACATTTTTAACGTATCAACTCCCACCAAGCTTAGCTTATTGCTTGTCCTCAAGCAATTCAGTTAACAATTGAGTGCGATAAAAGAACTTCTACGAACACATTTGCTTCATATGATGTAAATATACTCAATATATGATCAAATACTTAATTATGCTCATGATAAGATACACGCAAGATACTGTCACTTAATAGCTATGCAAACCATGAAGAGATAACAACATTATAATAAACAACATGACACATAACTATTTGCAAGATTGTAATATTTATAATAGGATCTGATAAAGTGGTATCTCGCTTGCCCTTATGTGTGGGGCAAAACATAAATATCCGGGCACCTCTGAAGTTCAAGTGAAGACTAGAAGTAAAGATGTCAAAAGATGCAAGTATCAAGATTATATCACAACCAACCGTGCTTTGGGACAAACACATCACACTAAGAATGATAATTATGCTCTCAAAATGGTGCTCAAAGAATATGGTGGAAACTCTTCCTATAAGTAAAGGATTGGCCCTTCGTAGAGGGAAGCAGGATTCACATGCGCTAGAGATTTATTTTATTAAACAGAGCTATTAAAAACTTGACACTCCTCCCATCCATCTTACACAAACCATGGCTAATCGAATCCTCGGGCGTGCCAACAATCACATACCGTGGAGGAGTGTCTATATTTTAAGAGAGGTGCATGCTTATGTCAATGAATGATAAAACAGAAAATACAATACGTCACAAGCCAACTATACTTCACAAGAGCGGCTCCCATGGAAGGACGCATCTGGGTAGAAGTTCATCCCTCTTTCTCTTTTGTTTACACAATTATGCTTTGACTGATAAATCAGGGGGAAAATAGTGAAGATAATTTGTGTTATTAATTTGGGGCGGGCACCCCGCTGCCAGCTCTTCTATCAGTTGGATAAGAGGATGAAGTCACTAGTCCTGGGTGTGAAAGTCCAATCAACAAGTGAGATAAAGATTCTCTATTTACGTCCTCATGAGCTAAAACAGGAGCACAAAAGAGGAGTAATTTTAAAAGTTTTAAAGGTAGCACATGCAATTTACTTGGAATGGCAGGAAATACCATGCATAGAATTTATAGGGGCTTTGTGGAATAAATTTGGTTTCCAGGGATTTGGAAGCACGAGTAGAGCTCATACTCAGTGAAGGCTAGCAATAGACTGGGAAGCGACAATCAAGAGAGCAATATTACCATAATCATCTTGGCGACAAAGTAAAATTAACTGAGGCATACAATTGATACGAAAACTCTGATGCAAAATAAATCATCGAGGCTTATTGAATTTTTTAGTCTTAGCATGCGTGAGCATGTGCCAAGTCGATTCAAATGAAACAATCAGAGGAGGCTACCACAATGTCATACCCTTCTACGAATAGAACAACGCGAACAAATATTTATACGGCAAGTCATTTACTATTAATAAATTGGAACAAAACATGCGAGAGCACGAACTATTAAGCAGCCAATAAATCACATATATCTTATATGAACAAACTAGGCATGCTCACATGTATGTGTATATGTAAAAAAATTAAAACAAATATAGTTCATACCAGCCTCTCACCACAACTTGAATTTTCATAGATCGTCATTATTGCTTTTCACTTGTGGCTCGAATAATATATAATGAAAACCAAGCTCCAATGGAGTCACGGACGACTGTTGAACTATGCAGCAAACTTTACAAAACAAAAGAAGAACAACAAATATTTTTGGGGTTTTCAATTAAAGCACGAGCAAAAGAGAACAAGCAAACAAAGCAAAATCTTTTTTTTTGTTTTTTTGAAATGAAACAAAAATAAAATAAAGCAAGCAAATAAACAAAACAAAATATTTTGGGGGGTTTTTGAATATTAAACTGCAACTAAAGGATAAAGCAAACCAACAAAAGAAACAAATAGAGAGAAACAACCGAAATATTTTTTGTCTTTTTGTGTTTTGGAAAGGAAGAACAAAACAATAAAAACAAAAGAAACGAAAACAAGCAAAAAGAAGTGAAGGAAAAGAAAACATGGATATACAAAGCACCGACAGAAACATGATATGTAAATGAGTGTGATGTCGGCAAACCTCCCCCAAGCTTAGGCTTTTGGCCTAAGTGGTGATCAATCCCAAGCCATGAAGTGGCGCCCCCATAGTGGGTCGAGGATGGGCCATCCTTCTGATATGAGCTCGATGCGCCTAGATAATGCGCGGTGTAGTTCTCCTGGGACGCCTCGCTGCCTCCTGCTGCTCGTGGTTGTGCTGCTCGTGGAAACCAAGCAACTGCAGCTGCTCGTCCAACACGTCCTTGATGTGAGACCATAATCCCCTGTCAATACTGAACAAACCAAGTTGTGGCATGGGGATTTCCCTCTCATCCCCGTCAGCGGAAAACATCCTATAAATTAATTTTCCTTGGCGGGAATCAGAATTAACAAAATGATGTAGTTTCATGGCAGCAAGGTCAAGCCTTTGTACGGGTAATATCACATCATTAGGACTAACAGCAAGACCTAAATCAGCTACAATACATGAAGCAATAATGCCTCCATAAATAGGTCCTCTGGCTGCTAAACGCCGTGCAATAATAACACCAAGATGATAATTAGTAACACCAGTAAGAGCACCAGCTAGGAAAGCTAGATGGTAATGAGAAATTTTGCTAGTCTTTTCTCTTTCTAGAACACTAGTAGCAAGATAATAGGAAAATAACGAATAGCTGGGAGTTGTATGTTTCTTATCTTGCCCCGCTGAGCTAGACGGTCATCGTTGTTGCTTATTTCCCGGTAGAGTTCCAGCAAATCTCTAGGGCGATCTTAAATCTTCTTTGTTGTCCCAGACGAAGGAACACCTATTATCCTGCAAAATTCTATCAGTGGAAAAGTATAGCCCTTATCATAAATCTTAAACGAAACAGTTGGCCCATAGGAACAATTTTGGAGCTCAAAACTTTCGACGAAAGTCTTTGTGAGGATAGTGTATTGAGCATGCTCCTCCTGCATATAAGTATCTTTTAGAATCAATTCGACGAAAGCCAACATTGTTAACGAGAGACTTGAAATCAATTAGAATCCCCGCTTCCTGCAAAAAATCATAGCATGGGAAGGTGGATGGATTAGCATCTCCATCATCCCTCTCCCCAATATCGGAGGCAAGAAGATTTTCGTTATATGATGGTCTTGCTCTTGCAGCTGATTTTGAGGGCCTAGATGCCCTTGGTGCATCACTTATAAACATATCTCCAAAGGTATGGTTCTCCATCCTCCTATTCTTAAATTTTTAACAAATACAAACTAAATTGTTTGGAGCAACTATATGACATCAACTACTCTAGGGACTTTTATGAGTACTAAAAAATGCATCAAAACTAACTTAATCAAGCATCAAACAAGCATCCAAGCTCACATAACCTGTCACCTACAACAGCAAAAATGCGCAAGAAATACTCCACTAAACAAAATTCTATTTGGATCATAGGAGGAGTCACATACCGGAGAACAGCTGCCCCAAATCTCAGCAGAAAAGATGGGCTGAGCAAGGAGATCAAAAATCGCGAGGAAACACATCAAGAACTCTAGTTTGGATGAACTAGGTGAGTTTCTACGAGCAAGAGGAAGGTGTGGTAGGTGGGAGAGCAAGTGGGGGGCAGGGGTCCCCTCACCATTGGCAGGCGCGTTCCAGGGGCAGGCCGCGCCTGGCCATGGTGAGCCCTGGTTGCCCCTGGGGTCACCCCAGGTGGCTTTCTACCCCTTTTACACAAAAACTTTGAATATAAACTTTTCGGGATTTTTCGAGAAACTTTATTTTCGGACTTTTCCAGAATTTTAATTAATAATAATATCGCTGGAAAACAAAGATGGATGATGGAAAACGTCATCAAAACCAAACCTACAGAGTTCTAAGACACTCCGTAAACATATACCCACTGAAAACGGAGGAAAACATATGGAAAACGTGATTGGGGATAGCGAAAACGTGAGTAGACGATGGAAAACGAGCGAAAACAGGTTAAAACGTGCGTGGGCATGAGTGAATATGGTGAAAACAGTATGAAAACATGATATACTTTATGGAAGCACAGCGAAAACGAGCATATGGATAAGAAAACGTAACGAACACGTAGTGATAACATTGTTTTCTTCATTTAAAATCACTTCGTTAACAAGGTTGATCAAGTCTTGCTACCAAAATAATTTTAGATGAAATAAAACTTTGTTTCTCACTAAATATTATGTTACCTCAACCTTGATTGATATAGTCCCAACCATGACGGTCTCATATTGTCGGATATATACTGAATAGGTATATCAGATGGTATTCAAAGTGCGGATTACCAGGGTGGCCCAAGTGGTAGTGGGCTATGGTCCATTGGGCGGCCCAGTAAGCTGACGCGCAGAAGCCGGATTCTAGAAGAACCCGGATCACGGCCCACGTGATCTGGCTTGGAGTAGAAGGCGGATTCCTTACTTTCCAAGTTAGTTGTTACCGTAGTCTTCTAGGATTCTTACTCTGTATGCCCTAACCCGGTTATTATATAAAGCCGGACGGGAGATACGATAGATAGACAAGAAGCGACAGGCTAATTCGCCGGGAAGTTGATCCTCAGCGAATAGCTAAACAGAACCTCACATTGTAATTGTATACACAGGCTTTAGCCATGATTAGTGAGATTGCAGGAGTAGGAATGCCGTATTATTATGACGTACCGAACCTGGGTAAATCCTGTGTCTTTGTCTTCAACGCGATCCCGTTTCCCCACGTCTCTACCCGTAGTCTCATGGCACCCCAGTCTATGAAAACTACTACGATGTCTCGACAGTTGGCGCCCACCGTGGGGCAAACGACGTCAGGCGCTAAGTTCCGATCTGGGATACTCGGCGGAATCGGCAGTTCCATAACTGTAGGAATCCTGGAGTTCGACGATGACGTCGGACGCTTCCTCGACAATGGATCTCACATACCGGCGCAAAATCATCTGGTAAGTGCCTGCGTGTTACCGATCGGATCTGCTAATATCTTTATCGGACTAACTGCAGAGGCCATGGGGTTTTGCGGTGGAAGCAAATTTTTCCCACCCGCCCTATACCCAGTCGAGGATGACTATGATACCGGATTCTGCTCAGATCGCCAACATGAAAGTGATACACACTTTATCGGCATGGTGCAATCCGAAGTCGCCGAAAACACGGACGATGGAAACCTCGTGCAGGAGGCAGACAACAGCACACCCACTACAGAGGTGGAAGATCCGACATCCGTCAACATGGCGATAAACTCGGAAGCTGACTCAGTGCTAGCCGCCATTGAGGCGAGATTAGAGTCAGAAACCGGATCGGATGATTTCGATTCCGAAGATGAAGATGAACACACCTTCGAAAGAAAGGTAAAATCTCTTCAAGAGGGATTCCATGAAGTGCTAATGGCAAAACCGGCTGAAACCACGGATGCCGGCAGTCAGGAAAGCCCTAAAACTCCTCCGCCAGAGGAAGAGAGAGAAGATGGAGAAACTTCTCCGATATTTCCCAACGTCAAGGAATTGACAGAGGATGAACCAGCCAAAAAGCCTCCCTCTTCCAAGAAAAAGCACAAGGCTGCTAAAAAGCTCCAGTACAAACTCCGGAAGAAAAAATCGGCTGATCCAGCTGACGAAAGCCCGGAAGTAGGAGATGCAAGCGGAATAAAGCCCGCGGAGAAGAAAACCAAGGAAATCCTTGTTCTGCCAATGACAGAACAAGAAGAACAGGATCTGTTACAAACGCCAGTGGGACTAAACGAACCCCCTAAGATGCTGGAAGCTAGGAGACAAGCTTTCCAAAGGCAACAACAACATCTACTCAGATCTCGGGAACACCTCCAAAAAACCCAGGATGACATCAAGCTCATGAAGGAAGAAATCGAGGAGTACGAGAAAAAGAATAGATCTGCCATAAAACCTACAAGTTACCCGGAATCGTAAGACCGGAAGTACTGCTGCCAAAAGAAAGGTTTCATAACCCATCTTGGCAAAAACAGGTAAACGGCAAGGATGCCAGAGGTGAACCAATATACAAAACCGCAGCAGAAAACGCGGAAGCAATGTTCGCCATCCTCAACAATGACATGTACTCCAACGGTGAAAATCTCCAAGGGGTGTATGCTTTCATAGGAAAAGCATTACAACAAAAACAGCGGGGCCAAGAGCGATCAGGGAAGTTGCATGATGACTCCGCCCTATGCAAAACAGCCACTTGCGCCACTGGAGCACCTGGACCGGAAGAACCTGGAGATTCAGACAATTCAAAGGATAAAAAAGCAGATCCGAGAAAAGACAAGAAAAATCCCGACAATAGGGATGAAGCGTCTAGAACCTGATCTCATCTCCTGAAAGGTGGACTCAAACCCCACGATCGGGAAGAAAAACACCGGAATGATGGCAAAGCAATGCCACCTCCGAGACACCCAGCTGAAAAAGCTGGAAGACATGATGTACCTCACAGGCGTGAGAGATCTCGGACACCTCCCAAGGATAAAGAAAGGCACAGGAGTAGAACTCCGCATCATCCAAAAGGGCGTGATCTCGGAAGAAATAGAAACGATCCCGGAAAAGCGCGTCCGCGCAACAATGGAAAAGAAAGGAGTAGATCCCCTTCTGTCCATTCAGCCGGTAGGTATTCCGCACACATGGATAGGGTGGAAAAGGATGATCTATACTTTGGACCTAAGTGTTTCACTGATAGGATCCGAAGGATAACCCTGCATTCTGGCTTTGCCAAAGTCGGTCCAACGTACCAGAAATACGCCGGCAGTACAAACCCGGATACCTGGTCTTAGACTACTATACAGCCGTCCAGATTAACAATGGGACAGAACTAGAAGCTGTAAAGTTTGTTCCCCTAATGTTACTGGATGGAGCCAGAGATTGGATCAATGGATTGCCATCAAGAACTATCGACAGCTGGGATGATATGGCTCGAGTATTCACTCAGCATTTCCGGGAAACTTATAAACGCCCGAACAGCATCAACCAGCTAAACCGTTGCACCCAGTTCGAGGATGAACCATACGTGGATTTCATCTCCAGATGGACTGCAATGAAGAATAGTTGTTCTGGAGTAACTGACGTACAAGCAATGCATGCTTTCGTCAATGGCCTAAAACCCGGACTTGTACCATTCATGGTTGGTTCCAAACAGCACAAAGATCTCGGATCTATGCTTACAACTGCCAATGAACACGCTGCAGCCGAAGATGACATCAGAGCAAGAGGAGGCAATATCGATGCGCTGATACTGGCCAAGAAAAATCCTCGCCCTGAGAAAAAAGGAACTTCAGATGCAACACCAAAACCCAAAGAGGTTAACATAGCCTTTGGAAGTGAAAAAGGGAACAGATGGAAAGGACGCAGTTCAAAACCAATCGACTACACTAAAGAAGAGTGGGAGAAGATTAAGTCGGAACCCTGTGTCCACCATTCGCAATTCGGGAAACCCACCCATACGAACGCACAATGCCGGCTGAATAAGCACATGAAAGGCAGTGCAGGATCCAGAAACAAGGGGAAGAGTTCCAAAAGGAAATTCTCTAAACAAAAGCCAGAAGCTGAGAAAGAAGACAGTGAATCGACACTGACTAAAAAATCCAGGAACAACAGCGAAAAGGCGAACCCAAGTTTCCGAGAGTTGATGGAGAGTGCGCCCTAACTTTCCTGGCAACCCCATGAGCAAAGGTGGCAAAAAGAACGCTTCGAGAAATAAACGCGGTTGTTCCGGCAACCCCGAAATTCTTGAAGTATTCGAACACACCAATCACCTGGGATCAGTCTGATCATCCTGGAAACATCCCTGAACCCGGCACACAAGCTCTTGTTGTAAGCCCTATTGTCCAGAACACTAGGCTAAAAAGAGTGCTGATGGACGGAGGATCCAACATCAACATAATGTATCTGGATACGTTGAGGCATCTGAAAATCTCCGAGACCCAGCTCAATTACAGCAACATACGCTTCCATGGCATTGTTCCTGGCAGGCAAGCACGATCCCTAGGAGAAATTTCCCTAGATGTCACTTTCGGAGAAAAAGATCACTTCCGTCAGGAAAAAGTATCCTTCGAGGTGGTGCCGTTCGAAAGCGTGTATCACGCAATTCTCGGACGTCCAGCTTTCGCCAAATTTATGGCAAGATCATGTTATATCTATAACAAGCTGAAGATGTCAGGGCAGAAAGGAGGAGTAATCTCCATCACTGGAGACTTCAAGCTGGCGAACAAGCTGGAAAAAGAAAACGCCCTTTGCGCTCAGAGGATCATAGAAAAGGAAGAGCTGAAGGAGCTGGCTAAGGAGGTATCGCCGACAGAAATGCCGACAGGAAAAGAAACTCGGAAGCCCGCAGATAGCTTCAAGGCATCCGAGAATACAAGACAGGTAACCCTAGATCCCAAAGATCCGACAAAATTTGTCGTCGTAGGAACTGGGATGACCGACAAATAGGAAGGCGAGCTCATCAAGTTCCTCCGTGAGAACTGGGATATTTTTGCCTGGTGTCCGGCTGACATGCCAGGTGTACCCAGGGAACTTGCTGAGCATCAACTTAAAGTGATTCCAGGCTCCAAACCCGTCAAACAAGGTCTCCGTTGATTTGACGGAAGAAGACGGAAGGCTATTGGCAAGGAAATTATCCGGCTTTTAGCAGCAGATTTCATCCAGGAAGTAATACACACTGAATGGTCTGCAAATCCGGTATTAGTACCGAAGAAAGACACTACTGCTCTTAGAATGTGTATAGATTACACCGGCTTGAACAAACTGTGTCCGAAAGATAGGTTCGCGTTACCGCGAATCGATCAAATAATAGATGCCACCGCAGACTCTGAGCTTTTATGCTTTTTGGATGCATATTCCGGGTATCACCAAATACGCATGAAAAAGGAAGATCAAATTAAGACTTCCTTTATAACCCCTTATGGGACGTACTATTACATAACCATGTCATTTGGCCTGAAGAACGCAGGTGTAACTTACCAGCGTTGCATGCAACGTTGTTTGCATAGTCAGATTGGAAAAAATGTCCATGTTTATGTGGACGATATTGCTGTCGTAACCAAGGAAAAGGATACGCTCCTTGAAGATTTGCGAGAAACCTTCGAAAACATGCGCACTTACAAGATGAAGTTAAATCCATCAAAGTGTGTATTCGGGGTTTCCTCAGGAAAACTTCTGGGTTTCATCGTTTCTCACAGAGGAATAGAAGTTAACCTAGAAAAGATCAAAGCCATCTTGAACATCTCCAAACCTACGTGTGTAAAAGATGTCCAAAGATTGACGGGTTCCGCCGCAGTCGTCAGCAGATTTATTAGTCGGCTGGGGGATAAAGCCTTACCACTCTACAAGTTGCTGAAAAAATCCGACAAATTCGAGTGGACAGAAGAGGCAGATGCAACGTTAACCCAGTTTAAGGAAACTTTGATGAAAGCTCCGATCTTGGCATCCCCAAAAGACGAAGAACCTATGTTATTGTACCTCACGGCTACAAACAGGATTATCAGTGCAGTAATTGTTGTGGAACGGAAGAAAGACGAACAAAGCATACTAGATAAGCATCCGGTATATTACATAAGTGAAGTTTTCTCCGAGTCCAAGCAAAGGTACCACACTATCAAAAACTGGCATATGGCGTATTTTTCGCATCTCGGAAGCTACGCCATTACTTCCAAGGACATTCTATAATAGTGGTATGTAAAGCACCACTAGGGGATATAATAAACAATGCGAAGGCAG
>JAPCYS010001995.1:0-73927 GCA_028641055.1 Alopecurus myosuroides
TACCCGAGGTACACAACCTTCTTACATTTATCCAGATATACACTTTCGGTGTCATCTAAACAGTGTGTGTATGCATTGTATCCCTTGTTTGTATGTCTAGAAATGTTACTAAGAGCAGGCCAATCGTTGATGGTTACGAACAACATCGTTCGTAGGTTAAATTATTTTTGTTCGTGCTCGTCCCAGACATGTACACCTTCTTCATGCCACAACTGTAAAAGTTCATCGACTAATGGCCTTAGCTACACATCAATGTCGTTGCCCGGTTGTCTCGGGCCTTGGATCGGCACTGGCATCATAATGAACTTCCTCTTCATGCACAACCAAGGAGGAAGGTCATAGATACATAGAGTTACAGGCCAGGTGCTATGGTTGTAGCTCTGCTCACTAAATGGATTCATGCCATATGTACTTAGACTAAACCATAAGTTCATTGCGTCACCTGCAAAGCGCGGGAACTTTCTCTCGATTTTTCTCCACTGCGACCCATCAACGGGGTGTCTCAACATCTCGTCTTTCTTACGATCTTCCATGTGTCATCGCAAAAGTTTTGCATGCTCTTTGTTTCTGAACAAACGTTTCAACCGTGGTATTATAGGAGCATACCACATCACCTTTGCAGGAACCCTCTTCCTGGGACGCTCACCCTCAACATCGCTAGGGTCGTCTGGTATGATCTTATACCGCAATGCAGTGCATACCGGGCATTGTTCCAAATTCTCGTACTTTTCACCGCGTTAGAGGATGCAGTCATTAATGCAGACATGTATCTTCTCCACGTCTAATCCTAGGGGGCATACAAGCTTCTTTTCTTGGTATGTACTGTCGGGCAATTCATTCTTTCTAGGAAGTTGCTTCTTCACTATTTGCAGCAACTTTGTAAATCCGCTGTCAGTCACACCATTCTCGGCCTTCCATTAGAGCAATTCCAGTGTGATGCCCAGCTTTTTTGCCCGTCTTCGCAATTTGGATACAACAATGTTTTGTGATCCTTTAACATCTAGTCGAACTTCACCCTCACATTTTCAATCTCACTTTCTGTCTTTGCATCCATAATAGCCTGGCCAAGATCATCGATGGGCTCATCTGGTGCCCGGTCTTCTGCTTCCAGTTTATTGTAATCTTCCATTCCAGTACCGGCACCGTATTCAGGGAACATGTCATGATAGTTGTCATCATTCTCTTCTTCTTCGTTCTCTTCCATCATAACCCCTCTTTCTCCGTGCCTGGTCCAACAATTATAGCCGGACATGAAACTGGATTGAAACAGGTGGAAGTGGATGACTCTGTGAGAAGAGTGTTCCTTCTGATTCCGACATACAGCACATGAACAACACATAAAATTATTCCGCTTGTTTTCCTAGGCCACCTCGAGAAAATAACCCACACCTTTCATGAATGCGATAGAGCGTTGGTCAGCGTTCATCCATTGTCGGTTCATCTGCATTATATGATTATTAATTAAGAACTGTTACAGAACACCGTGAATAGAGAAATGAGCAATGTTACATCAACAGATGAAACGTTAAAGTTGGTACCTCGACCGAGGAGGAAAGAAGGACGAGAAAGCTTATTTAATTAAGTGTGGCTCGGACAAATTAAATCTTGTTTGTTTTCTGCGAGCTGAGATGGCGTTATTCTCCCGGGCATTTCATCGAAAACCTCTTTATGCATAGGAGGGAAAAACAAGTGAACACACACCACACAACTAGAATATGTCCTCCAAAGTGAGTGGCATGAGGAGAGAAGAGGGCTGACAGGGTTAATGTATAGTGTGTGTGGGGGGGGGGGGGGCAAAAGACCCCCCACGACGCGCCTGCACGTGCCCTGCTTGTTGAGGGTCTTTAGCCCCGGTTTGTGGCTCAAACCGGGGAAAAAGACCCCTCCCCACCACCACGTGCCCTGCTCGCCCCGGCCCCGCCTCTGTAGCCTTTTGCACCGGGTGGTGGCCGAGCCGAGGCGAAAGGGGTGCTCGCCAGTGAGTAAAAGCCCCGTTCTCCACTAGTGTGCTTTGCGTTGCCTCGCGTCAAAATTCGGGGCTAGTAGCGGGAGAACCAAGCGACGACTTAGTCTTGGATGTTGGAACAGTTGTACTAGTTGTGTAATCTGATTCCCTCAAAAAAAAGTTGTTGTAATCTGATTCCCTCAGAAAAAAAAGCCAAAAGTGTGTTTCATAGTGCAGACACCCAAAGTGTGTGCCTACATATTTTTTCTAAGGAGACGCACCGTGCTACTATCCAAACGACAACTGGACCTGAAGTGGTAAATGATCAAACCCCAAAGTACAAATCTGATATCGTAAAATTCGCGGAACTTTGGTGCACACTAGTCATTTTTTGCATTGCAGGGAGAAACTAAATTTTTTATTGGGTCAAATGAGAACAAAAGGTGAATAAATAAATAAATGAAAGAACGATGTAAAGAATAAATGAAAGAACGATGTAAAGAATATCTAAGATAACATCCATGCTGGACTTGGGAGGCCTCTCAACGCGGTTTAATTTTGGTCCGTATGATCGAGCCTCCTAGGAAATCCCAACCGCACGGTATTTTTTCAGCGTGAGACCAAAGGCCCCCCGGTAGAAACCATATCCGCCAGAACATGTCGTCTCTCCTGACACCCGTCCCTTCGCACCCAACCACTCACACTTCGCGCCTTCATGCAGGGCCTTCCTCCGATGTGGCTTGGTCCATAGCCACACAACGGGAGACACAAGGAGGAGCACAAGCCTTTCTGATGTTGCTGGGCCACATCCAAGGAAGCAACACTCTCTTGCGGCCATGGCGCAAGTTGGTATGTCCCCAATCCTCATCGAACTCTCTCGCACTTCCCCTTTTAGGATTTGTGGTTCTACTATGATCTCCCCATGGGTCCCCGCTGCAACGGTTCTCCATCGAGGAGGCGCTGAACTCAAGGAAGAGCACAAACCGCCGGTGATGCCGTTGGCTTACCCCGACGCTAACCTTGCATCGTCCTCATATTTTTTTATCTGCTAATTTAGATGACTAGGGGATCGGTGGCTTTACTGCATAGTGAATCCACTTGAGAAGGTTTGTGGATATTTCCATTATCTTTTCAGGGACGGGAGGTTTCCTTACCTATTATTCGGGAGCACGAGTTGTGCGGCTCACTCAGAGGAGCAGCTAAGAGAGGTGGTTGGCCATTGGTTCGCGCGATCCAGATGTCGTCACCCAGGAGCACGACCACGACTACAAATCCATCTTGCATTTGTAAAGGTGTTTGAACCCCGTCTAATCCTAGATTCTCAAATGGTAGCAAGTGTTTCATGCGTGTTTTCATGCTAGCAGAAATAATTTAGTTGACCTGTGTGTTTTGGAAGTGCCAGCATCTGAGGGCTTAGAGACTTTGTCGATGCCAAGTCCAAATTAGGTGCCCCTCATCACTACTCAGGAACTTCAGAATTAAGTAAGTACAAAAAACCAATGCACAGACTAACTGATTCTCTTGGCTTCTCCTGTCGTGAAGTTTCGTTTTTCATTGAAACCATGGGACATGTAGAAACCTGCGATTTCTGGTGTTGAAAGAGGAAGACAATATTAAGACGCCTATGATTGGAAGACTACTATTGGCGGAAGCGGAGGTTTCGAGGGGATGAAGACATTTTCTTCATGTGATATCGTGTGAGCATGGCCATAGGACGATGTTCTTGTTCAAACCACGCATGTGCATGCGAGCCTAGTGATTGGATGCTTTGCAGCAAAGACCTCGGCATCCTTAGCGGAAGCACTAGGCAACTTCATTTTGGTGGTGATCTTTGAGTACCGAATCATGATATCCACGATTAAAACACTAGGACTCGCATTCATTTGCTTTACCTAGGAGTGGTGATCCTTTTTTTTTTGTAGATAATGGAAATTTTATTACTTAAAACTATTAAGCATTATATCCGACCTCTACATAATTAGGATGCACATAACCGTAAGCACACCGTCATGATAAATAAAACACAGGTGAAATATCAGTCAACGAGAAAACCATAAAATGCATATGAAAAGTAAGTCATGATCCTTGTTGAAGGCATTGTGAGGAGATTTTGGATTTTTTTTTTCTATATGAAAATTTATAATATCTGATTGGACAACGACGCTTTTGCAGGGTTCCCTTCTCGGAGGAGTCACTTTTGGATAACCTCTTCTGTAGTTAGGAGTGTTGTATTGGTATCCTTTTCTTGGCGTTGTAAGTTGTTTATCGGCATTTTGTACCCGCCGCTTGTGGCACTACATGTGTGAGTTGGTGCTCTGTGGCCCTGTTAATTCAAAGCCGGGCTCTGTTCAGAGTCTTCCATCCAAAAGTGGTGTATATATTAGTCTTCATGTTGATTCAAACAATTCATAAACCAAATACAAAGTAATAAAAAGCTGCCCATGTCAAGAAGCATTTTTTAAAAATGTTGGGTTTTTTTCTAATAGAAACTCAGCGTTGCTGCTGGTTCATCACATTTACATGTCAACAATAATCTAGAAAAAACTCTCCTCTTGCCATACTAATTGGGCCTATTTATCGAGTTGCTCTCCAATGAGCACCGGTGTTAACTTTCCCGGTGTCTCCTATTCCCTAATGCTATTAAGTTCACATCCTGCTTTTCTTCTAATCACTCTTTGCTACTGCCTCCTTCTATTTTTCATATGGAACCCACTTGATGAAGATATGCACAGTTATATAGATGCATCTTGGTAAAGTACTTTAGAACATGTACCTATGTGAAATTGACTTTCGCTGCTTCGCGAATGGGTTGTAATTGTATTGTACCACCATTTGAGCGAATTTATCAGTCTTTTCAAAGAAAATACAAGCATCTTCTTATACCAAAGTATTACAAATGATGTAATAAAAAAAATCACGCACTCTAATGTATAAATTTCGTAGTTGATTCATACCATCAACATGCCCAAAAGAGTTTTTAACGAAAATTGGTATTTTTATTTCCTCATGGAACAAATGTACAACAAATGATCCACTAGTAACACCACACACAATCTCCTTATAAGATAGTAAAATTATATAACACATGAAATTTAGGTAGTTGAAGAGGTGAAAGTAAAGCACTTAAATGCAGTCTATTCCTACGAATATTGGGAAAGCATGCTATATAAAACTAAGAAATTGTCAAAAAAAAATCACTTAGTCCCAAAATACAAGGCGCCTTTTAATTTCGCCGATCAATGATGTCAAACTTTGACCATGATTTGTCCTTATAATATGTCCACGAAATTGGTGGAAGATACAAGAAATGAAAAAAATACAAGACGAATCCAATGGTAACATTTTTACATTCTCAATCCATATAATTTATTAGATATTAGTGGTCAAAGTCAAATATCATAAACTAGAATAAAAATAGAGGGCCTTGTATTTTGGGACAGATTGAGTAATCGATATGAATTGCAATGTTCACATTAAAAATAGTAGAAATAACAAAGGAACAAATATATTTAGTTTTCTTTTTACATATTCAATGAAGTCTGGCAACAAGGTACCGACAACCTTTTTAAAAAAAGGGGAATATTGCCTCGGCCTCTGCATCGGAGCAGCGCACACGTGTTTATTTCAAAGTTTAGTTTCAATTCACTACAACATTTTTAATTTTTAACCACGGGTAGCCAGATGAAAAAGTCTAATCCGTCACGCAAAGTGTCTAATACATCACGAAATTTTAAGTTTTGTCACACATTAGCGTTAATGCATGGCACAATTTGTTTTTGTCATGCAATAGAATGGATAATCTTCAAGCATGACAAAGTGACAGATTTAGCGCGTCATGCATCTGTACCATCATGGATAAGTGGGATAAAAATTTAAAGTAATTAAATAAAAAAGGAAAAAAAATGTGGCTTGGAACTGTTTTGAACCGTTGAACTATTGAAAAAACAAATGCCTTACCCCTCGGTTAGTGTCTCATTAATTTTGAAACTTGGTAGTGCAATTATTTTGTAGCACAAATGAGGTGAATGTGATTTGAACTAGTGACTTTAAACTAGGGGAAGGTTTAACTGCTGGAATAGTATTCAATTAGTGATTATACTTTGTAATCTAGCTGTTTTCTTGCTCATAATATGATAATGTATGGAAAATTCCACACAAGTCTTTGTCTTTATATATACCATCATAAAAGCACTACAGTTTCTATCATTTCATACATCCTGTTTTGTTTTCATTGGTAGAAAAAGGCCTTCCATACGCCCCCTTTAGTCCCCAAAATGTCCGAACCGTGACTAAAGGGGTCTTGAGTGGCGGTTTGGGAAGCGCGCGAAGGGCTTTAGTCCCGGTTGGCCTGGCCACCCGCGACTAAAGGTCCGAACTGCTCGCCTCCCGGTCTTTAGTCCCGGTTGGCCTGGCCACCCGCGACTAAAGTTCCGAACTGCTCGCCTCCCGCGCGATTCTCATTCACGAGCGAGGCAGAAAGGCCTCAATGGTACAGTGCGCACGCGACTCTCTCTTCTTCTTCCTCTCTTCTTCTTCCTCCACCATGGATTCTCCCGTTTTAAAGATTCTCCATGTGGCCACACCATGCGGCAAGACTCTCCACGTCGCCTATACCAACATATGCGAGATCCTCCCTGAAGCTCTTGACCGTTTGAGGAAACTCTATGAAGCCGATGAACACCACAAGTTTTTTGGGCTTGATCTCGAGTACACGTCCAATCAAAAGGATGTGGCCGTCATCCAGATTGCTTACAAGGAAACTGTTCTGGTCTTCCAATGGGCAAGGTACGCACACAATCTCTTGTAGGATAGTTGTTGCATTTTAGATTTGTTGTTGCATTGAAAGAATACACTTGTTGCAACAATATCTAACATGTGTTCCATTTTTGTTGTTCCGGTAGTGCAAAGAAATGTCCAGAGCTTATGTATTTTCTTGTCAACAAAGGTTTCGACTTTTGTAGCGTCGATATCACAAATGACCAGTAGAAGATGATGCGCACCTGGAATATTGAGATACCTGAAGACCACTACATTGACACTAGTAGGAAACAGGCTATAGCCACCAGGTTACCGCTGGCCAACAAGAATACCTTTGCGCCAGTGATACTTACCGCTGGCGAACGCGCCCCCCTGTTGGCCAGCGCTAAGTTGGCTACCGCTGGCGAACATGGCACTTCGTTCGCCAGCGGTACCAGTGGGCGTCGGGGCTGCGCGCGGCTACGGGCGGCAGCAAATACCGCTGGCGAACATGGCACCTTGTTCGCCAGCGGTATGGTTACTTAGCGCTGGCGAACAGCGAGCTGGTTCGCCAGCGGTATGGTTACTGCTGGGCAACACTTTTGTTCGCCAGCGCTAACTATACCGCTGGCCAACCACTATTTTTGTTGGCCAGCGGTAAGTTTTGAAACAAATTCCCTCCACACACACCACACACCCCCCCCCCGTGGACCGCCTTTTTTACTTTTCTACATCACAAACGAAAATGATAAAACGTTCAAAAAATAAATTCCTTGGATATGTGGGTAGAGTGCACTGTCTAGTTGATATAGAAAATTTGAAATACTCCATTTGATCTTTTATGCAAAATTCAAAAATAAATCGTAAAACAGCCATAACTTTTGCATACGACGTCGAAAAAACGCGTTCAATATATCTAAAGAAGCGTGAGCAAATTCCAGATCCAACCTCACCGGCCTTCGGCCTGTGAGCTTTTTTCAGAATCGCCAAATTCCAAAAGGAAAAAGTTATTTGAGACAGACTAAATTTTCCTGCATAATCAATTTAATTAAATAAATTCAAAATTCAAAAAAAATAAAAAATGTTTTTTTTCGAGAAAAGATAATAAGGATGTCATATTTGGATTCCTCGTATTCTTGTGATCAATTTAGACATATCATTTGTCGAATTTGGAATTACGGATTTGTATATATGGTGCAATAGTTAAGAGGATTGATAGTACTATACTAACAAGAAAGAATGAGGGAGTCATGGGTAGAGTAGTGGGATGGAACTAAGAAGTTAAGCGTGCTCGGGCTAGAGTGGGAGGATGGGTGACGAGCGGGAAGTGGGCATTCAAAGATGAAAAAAAAAGAAAAAAAAAGGAAAAAATTCTACAGCGTGTTTAGAGGTTCCTCGAATTCAAATGTTTTGAAAATTTGAAAAAAAAAATAATGCGAAAAAATTTATTTACGAAATTTCAAAATTTCAGACTTACCGCTGGCGAACAAGGCTGGTGTTCGCCAGCGGTAACTAGATAGCGCTGGCGAACAAGACTTGTTCGCCAGCGGTAACCCCTTACCACTGGCGGTGTACTGCTGGCGAACACTTGTTCGCCAGCGGTAGCTTGTTTTTGTTCGTCACTGGTAAGCGTTTTCCTACTAGTGTGATCTTCAGGACTTGATCCATTTTGATGAGCTGGACGGGGACAAGACCGGGATGGCTCAGATGACAACTGCCTTCATCCACCACGACTACAGAACGATGAAGACTAGTTTCCCCTCGAGAAATCACAACTATTGGGGGAAGAACCCACTTGACCTGATCAATCTCCAGTATGCAGCAATAGATGTATATGTTGCGTTCGAGTTGTTCCGCATCTACTCTTCGGAGCTCGAGTAGATGGTTGTTTGTGTACCACTATGTTTGCATTATTCGAGACTTTATATATGTAGTAATACTATTATCTACCGCTATGTTTGCATTATTCGAGACTTTATATATGTTGTACTACTATTATGTAATGGATATATGTCCTATATTATTTCTATTAATTGTGTATGTGTTTAAGTACCGCTGTGTATAAGACTAACTCCTTTGCAAAACATGGAAAACAGAAGGTTACTTAAATGTCTCAAAACCTTGTGAGAGAAGAAGACTAATGAAATGGCTCAAATAAAACCAAGGGTTAAAAAGGACATGATGCATTCATAAGGACTGGAAAATAGAAGAGATTTAGGAAAGGGGAAACAAAAGATTTCCTAAGATTAAGAGATATGACCACTTAATCAAGATGCATTCATAAGGACTGGAAAACAGTGAGATAAAATATTTTTCTGAACTTTTTGATATATTATTTGTATTTTTAAGATTTTAAAATGAATTCGTTTAATTTTTCTGAATTTTTTGATATATTATTTGTATTTGTAAGATTTTAAAATGAATTAGTTTTATTTTTCTGACTTTTTATAGAAATAATACAAATTAAAAAGTTAATGTTTATTTATTTATTCAAAATTATTATTACATTATTACTTTTGTTTATTAAAAGATTTATTTGAAATTCAAACAAAAAAGAAATGTGGCATCGACAAACATGTTAATAGGATTGATATGATACTAGTATCACATACATGCGTGCGAAACACTTGGATGCGGGACGGGATGGAACTCGGAAGTTAAGCGTGCTAGTGCTAGAATAGTGGGAGGATGGGTGACCGAGCGAGAAGTTTGACCACAAGTAAGTAATTTGACTAGAGATAATTATAGTTAGACACTAAGCAAATAATAAAAATTCTGAAAAAAAGGAGTGAAAAATAATGAGAAACCCAAATGAATTAAAAAAATAACGAAATATCCTGTAGTCCCGGTTCGTGTTACAAACCGGGACTAAAGGTCCTCCGCCCCCGGCGCACGCCAGCCGCCCACGTGGACGGGCCTTTAGTCGCCGTTTGTAAGAGGCGCGACTAAAGCGGGAGGGGGGGGGGGACGGGGGCTTTAGTCGCGCATATTTAGTCCCGGTTGCACGGCCGGGATTAATGGCCTTTGCGAACCGGGACTAAAGGCCTATTTTCTACCAGTGTTTGTACGTCGTGTGAGGTTTTTGTGGTTTTTCTTTACTATTAATTTGAGATTGGTGATGGTTCGTTGACACCCCCCATGTGTGGCTTTTCAATTCTATCTGGGCCGCATCAATTTTATAAAACACCATAAAAAATCAGGGGAGAGAAATATATTGGCCTCTCGTAATATGTAGGTTTAACGAGTCGGGCCCCAGAATCTGAACTCTTCACCAAAAGTTGTTTCAGATTGAATCAGACATAGCAGGTGCGCGAGTGGGCCGCTCCATTTAGACGTCGAGCCTTAGTCAGTTAATTTACCAAAATAATAGAACGGCGTGAAAAATCCCACTGCTCCATGCCCTCACAAGTGTCAATCGACCAATACATTGAACACGTGATCGGTTAGTTTTTTTTCTCATTGTTGAACTTTTTGATCCATGTCATGATATATTTTAGAAAACAATTTTAAAATTTCTCCATATTTTATGAGATTGGGTTTAATATTATTGTTTTTCTAAACCTTTTTTTGAATTTTTACTATTAGATCCTACATCGCTCATTTTACACGCTAGACCTTACACTTCTAAGAAACTAACCCCCAATTCAAGGAAACAGTACACCAGCACCACACCCATGACCTCCGAGCCGTCACATCCCCTGGATCCACAACGCCCAGTCGACCACATGACCTCCAATGACAACCGGCGTGGGTTAGATATTTTTCAGGCGATGTGGACGGCATGCTCTAGAGCATGAGGGAGCAATAAGCTAAGAGTTGTTGGTTTTCGGACTCGGCCGTCTCCTCTGCCACTCTACTTCCTCACCCAACTATCGTCACTGTCGTCAACAGACGATGCTACTGGGTGTTGTAGATTAGGGAGCATGAGAGTGATATAGGAGCCGTTGCGAAGGTTGACCTACTACACGGGGATTCTGTTTCCTGAAACAGCGCAATATCTTCACTCCCTCGACCGGACCATCAGCTTCTAGCAAAGTATCAAATCACATACGGAAATCAAAACAAGAGTCACTAAGTTGGAAATATATTATGGCCATTAATAAAATGACTTCTGCTTGGATCAAGAGCCGTGACTTGAGTAATATAACTAAGTATTTCTTTCGAATTGCAATGTGCAAATTCCGAGATGCATCTACATGGTGGAACCAACTGTCCGAGTACAAGTAAAACAACAACCGATTATATTGCTTTCCTCAAGAACGTTCTGGCCCGTCAACGATAGAACTCAACACGTAGCAACAAATGCGCACTTCGCTCATTTTAGTAAAACGTAACATCGCTTTCGTATAGTGAACAGATACGTATCTACACAACGGGAGCATATCGAACGGTACACATCACCAGAGATGTTGAATCGTTGTGTTCAACACAGACGACGCATACCACCCCTGCCCTTAGTGCTGCTCACAACTGTGTTCTATGGTAGTGTTCTCTGCAAATCCCCCGTACCCCCTTTCCAGATGCATCTTATTCCCTAGATCTTCCGCTCTCATCTCTATGCATACTACCTCTATTTTCGTTCTACGACGTATTTGACAGCAATATGTCGGCCTCTACTTGGATGAGATGTCATGGGAAGTGTCTTTATATGCACATCAGGACGATGTTAGGTTGCTAGGTTTTTTTTTCTTGGACTTGATGCTATTAACTTGCTATGTCGTTGTACATACTTGAAAGGCACTAGGTCTTAAGTTCTTACCGCAATGTGAATTATCCCAACAATAAATGCAGAACTAATTTAGTGAGGAATGGATGCTCACAACGCTTACCATGCGCTTCTTATGGTAGTGTTAAATGGGATGTGAGCATCGGTTGCATGATTGTTGCGCAACATGTATTTCTATTTAAGCGTGAGAACAAAAATGGAGCACCGACATAATCCACACAAAAATCTATATTTCGTACTTTTGGCAGATCAAGAATTAGAGCTCATCGGTTTCTATATTCATATCAAGATATTTGATATAATACATAGGCCATGAAGCATACATGTTTTACACTTAGTTTGTTTGCTTTGTTGTGTCATCGAAATACAAATATACCTCGGACTTGGAAGCATCAATTTTTTTGATAGTGCCGATCAAACTTTTCTATATAGAAATTAACATCGCTATGATGCTCAGTTGGAGACAAACTGTTCTTTAGGGACTCGTCATGCAAAACGTTTGATCACACAGTTAAAGATAATCTCGGCCCCGGGCAAATCTTTGAAGTTGGCCATCATTCTAGATAAATATGAATCTCGTGCTGATGTAGCCTCAAAATCTTCACCATCTACTTCTCTTGAGATTCGCACCTTTCCATGTGTTGAAAACAATAATCCTTTCCCTATTGTATTCAGAAACTTCATAGCCTACCATTGGGGTGGGTATGGCCAAAATCCTATTCCGGTGGAGGCGAGGACATGAGTAACTGAAGCCGAAAATTTCTTATCGGCAACTGTTTTCTACGATACAAGTCGCAGGATTGGACACAGAAACGGTGTATTCTCAGCTCGGAGGTGGGATTTTCAACATCCTCTAATTTTTTTTGTAGGATGAGGTAGTTCACGGGTTCTAGTTTGTAGGGTTTTTTGGACCCCAAAACTGAAAGCGGCGGTTAATTTTCAGTTTGGCGTCTTATATGGGTTTTGCTAGAGATGCCCTAACATGAGTTTCGAAAGGATGCCCACTGTACACCTAGAAACTACATAACACATCAAACCAAACCGCTAATAACGCGGCATACCCAGAACAAAACACTTCGATGTTCATCTCTGAGCACACCATGCAAAAACGAGAGGCCGCCGTGATACACGTATAGGGCTAGGTCGTGACAACTATAGGAAGGCGACGCGAAGTGTACATGTCCATGTACTTCATTTTAAGTTTCATCTACTCTCCTCTTCTCGTTCGGTCTCTCTAGGAAAATGACTCCTACAATATGAAAATGGCTCTAGGGAATCATAGCCGTGCTCCACTACACGCGCCACACCTAACTAGATGTGGCTCACCACACAGTAGTGCGCCACGATGCGCCACGCCTAAGAGTATAGCCGTGATGCACCATCCACTCATGCCACAACTATAGGTGGGGTGCTGGGTGGTAGGGAAACTGGGTGGGCAGGCATAGCCGTGGGGCACCAAACCCTATGTGCACCATGGGTATGTGAGATAGGCGTGGCGCACGGGAGCGTGGTGCGCCTCACCTATGTCTAGCCCAATTTTTTTTTTCACTCCACACCCCCGGACCGCCTTTTCAATTTTGTAAAAAACGAAAATGGTTAGAAAGTTCAAAAAATAAATTCCTTTGATATATAGGTAGGTTTTAAGATATTGTTTCTAGAAAAATCTTCAAATATGAATTTTGACTTTTCGAGCAAAAATATGTGACGTAAAACATCCATAACTTTGCATAAGACGCCGAGGGCAGCCGTCAGCCCTTTCTCACCCGCGACGGCTGTCGCTGTGTCGATGTCCACTTTGTCGGGTGGTCTTCCAGATACGTATGCCGATGTCCACGACAATTTGTCGTCGGCGTACGATTTGGCCATCGGCACATTGTGTCATTCCTGTAGTGAAAGGCATAATGCCCTCAACTCCTATGTTGCTGCCGATGTTTATGACAAGAGGACGATGAGTGCAGTCTCTGTTGTAGCAGTGCTCTCTTATGCTGTTCATTCAGTTTTGAGGATCATGCGGGACTTATAAATCAACTTAACTATATGACGCATTTTATTTTCCTATTGGCTCTGAATTTTCTGTTTCATCATTTCTATCAGATTTTGTATGCATTAGAGATTGTCCTTGCCTAGTGTCTTATCTGCCAAATGCCCTGGAGCTTAAAGTTGTGTTTCTCATCTTTCCATTATGTTATGTTATCTGTTTGTTTCAATTGGGATGATTTTTGGGAGGAAACACGTTTTGTTTCCTGGCTGCATCCTAAATATTCTCATGTGTTTTTTCGGAAAATAGTACAACTTATACACTCACATACACACACACACTCACCCCTATCAACGCACAGACGCACACACTACCTCTATTAGCACCTCTGAGATACTGAGCTGGCGTGTCAAGTCTTGAGATTGTCGAATTCACCACAGACGCCTCGATGTCAATGTGAAAACGTCGCCTCCCGGTCGAAAATATTCCGTCGTAAATGAGAAACAGCAATGTCAAACCCGGCGTTTGAACTCTGGGGGTACATCCACCCTCCTAACAAACCTACCACAAGAAGGTTCTCATATCCTCATTTTGTTTCACTTAGAGGCGAAGCCCTTGGTAGGGAGAGCTCGGGCGTCCATTTGAATGAAAACGTTTCTATTCGTTTGCTGTGTACGTTTGGTTGTTAGGTATGATCCATTGGGATGTTTTTTTTAGATAAATAGACTTGCGTGTTGCTTGTTGGGCCTTATGAGCTTGGGCTAACTGCCCCAGGATTCTCCCACTACTCGTCCATGCTTCCTATCCTCGTCCAGTCGCAGTATGTTCGCCTGAATGAGAAAAAGAGGCATATAGCCCAAGCGAGAAACCGTGCTGGTGGGAGAGAATCCGACAGTGAGAATGGGCGACACCGTGACTGAGGGGCCAAACGGTTGAATGGTGGGAGGTCTACGTCTTCTGCCACTTGAGATTGGTCTACACTGAAGATGTGCAAGAAGGAGAAAGGGCCAATCGTGGGAAGGTACCTTTTCTGTAATTGGTTATTTGATGCATTTGTGGAAGTGGAAACTTTATATTGATATTTATATTTCTCGATCTTAGTAGAATGAAGAAACATTTTCAAAAAGTGGGTATAGTTTTGCCATTAGCTGTGACTTCAGGACTATTTCGAATTGAATGTATTCATATTTCCATTACAGTAATAGAAATATTTACACTCGCCGGAGATATCGCGGGAAAATATCTGAGCACAAAAATTGTACTGTTATAGGAAACGCTTAGATTTATAATAGCAAAAAATTTGTTGTATTGTAGCAAAAAATTGACTTTGCCGAAAATATTGCTGGAGTTCTCATAGCAAAAGTTTTCAGAAAAATAGGAAAAAAAATACAAATGGGTAGCAATAATATTGCCGCGCCCCACTTGGAGCAGCGCCATCTTCTACGGAAGCACCGGCCTTTGGAGCACTATGTTTATGCCATGGAAGCACCACCACGAGCCCCGGGGAGCACCACACGCGGACTCCTCTCTTTCAGTGGTCGGAGCGGCTCGGTGGAGGCTGGGTCGTCCGGGACAGAGATGGAGGCGGCCAGAGCTCCCGTTCCAAAAGGCAAGCTCCTCGTGAGCGGAGAGGTGGTGGAAGGAGGGCGTCGGAAGCACACAGCGGATTGCCTTCTACGCGGAGCACCGCCGTGGGTCCTGTTGGAGCACCGCTGCCGGTGTGCTTCGAGCGTTCCGGAGCACCGCCCGTGACCACCGCTCCGGCGAAATAAGAAACAAACAGGACGAGGGAGAGAGAAGGCGTGCTTGGGTGCGTAGTCTAGAAGCAGCCTATGGCGGCGGCGTGCTACCCGAGCGGAGACGACGGAGGTGATGAGGAAAAACTAGCGGACAAGAAGATAGGGGCGAGAGGATAAGCTGTTTCCTTGCTCATATAATCTAGCTGTTTTCTTGCTCATATAATCTAGCTGTTTTCTTGCTCATATAATATTATAATGTATGGAAAATTGCACACAAGTCTTTATGTTTATATATACCATCATAAAAGCACTACGGTTTCTATCATTTCATACATCGTGTTTTGTTTTGTATGTCATGCGAGGTTTTTGTGGTTTGTCTTTACTATTAATTTGAGATCGGTGATGGTTCGTCGACACCTCTCATGTGTGGCTTTTTAATTCTATCTGGGCCGCATCAATTTTATAAAACACCAAAAAAATCAGCGGAGAGAAAAATATTGGCCTCTCGTAATATGTAGGTTTAGCGAGTCGGGCCCCAAACTCGAAACTCTTCACCAAAAGCTGTTTCAGATTGAGTCAGACATAGCAGGTTCGCGAGTGGGCCGCTCCATTTATACCTCGAGCCTCGGTCAGTTATTTTACCAAAACAATAGAACGGCGTGAAAAAGCCCACTGCTCCATGCCCTCAGAAATGTCAATCGACCAATACATTGAACGCGTGATCGGTTAGTTCTTTTTCTCATTGTTGAACTTTTTGATCCATATCATGATATATTTTAGACAAACAATTTAAAATTTTCTCCATATTTATTGTGATTGGGTTAAATATTTTTTCTTTTCTAAACCGTTTTATAATTTTTACTATTAGATCGTACATCGCTCATTTTACACGTTAGACCTTAAACTTCTAAGGTACTAACCCCCAATTCACGGCAACGGTACACCAGCACCACACCTGTCGCACCCAAGGTTTCTAGAGGATACTCATCGCACGAACTGGAAGTCAGGTGCTTGGATTATGGGGCATACATGCTCCCACGTCCCAGCTTCCTGGTAGGCCTGCGCTTATGCGCGACAACACAAGCCCTGCTTCCACCGTCGAAGTAAACTATCCGCTAGGAACCTAAGGCACTACTGTCGACGTACTTCATATTCAAGCACGCACTGTACGTCAACAGTTTTGAACGAAATGATAGCACAAACTGTCTCTAAGACACAAAAGAATGAAATAAGTTTGCGAATAGCCTTCACTAAGGCAGAGATGCAAAAATACAGTCATCCAGAGACACATGTCCCAACATAACATTCATTACAACAACGGAAGCAATCAAACGTGTCTGGGTACAGACAAATCCAACGGGCTTAAGAAGCCGGAGAAAATAAAGAAGACGAAGCCCATCCACGTAGGTCCTGGATCCAGCCCTGGTCCAGCTAACTACTCGACTGCAGTCTCGTCGAACTCCACAAAGTAGCCATCCTGGTGGTCATCGTAGCCGTAGTCGTACTCTGCGTAAACCACAGCCCCAACGGGTCAGTACATCCAAGTACTGGCAAGCAAGACTCACAGTTCATCAAAGAGTTACCCGTCAACACAAGCATAGATGCTTGGGATCAACGGAAGAAAGGGTGATATGAAAGTTGCGGCTGGCTGCTCTAACCAACTACAGAAAATAACTATAAGTTCCGGCTAACAGAAAAGATAAGATCGAGGATTGTAACCAACTGAAAGAAACTTCAACAAACCATCCTGGATCTCGCCCCTTATCCAAAGAAGCAATCCGAGG
Source organism: Alopecurus myosuroides (assembly GCA_028641055.1). Classification (NCBI taxonomy): domain Eukaryota; kingdom Viridiplantae; phylum Streptophyta; class Magnoliopsida; order Poales; family Poaceae; genus Alopecurus; species Alopecurus myosuroides. The sequence goes on from JAPCYS010001995.1 coordinate 16,910, forward strand.
ATAATCACACAGTTGGATTAAGATGAATCAAGTTATTTGTGTGAATAACCTATTACTAGACAATTTATTAATCCTTGGGTTGAAACATGATTGTCATTATGTTGAAGTTGTCCTGAGTACTTGTTAGCAGTACTTTCACCAAGTAATCCATAAACCGCGGAAAACACGGCTTCTCGAGAAGATTCCCTGCAGGGTTATACCAATTTGGCCGTACACGCAAGAATAACCCGCCAGATGGGATGCCTCCCACCAAGCGGGGTACTCTACACAACCAACCATTCTTCGCATCAAGCCCAAAGCACCTTGGGCGCACGGCTAATCGAGCCCAGAAGAAAATGGACCCTCATAGCACTCTAAGAACGTGTCCCCCTATATGCCGACTACGAAAGTTCCACCTGCGCTGGCTCGCAAAAACATGCATGCGGCAAATAGAAAGCACGAACTAAATGAGATGATTTGGACGAGATGCGAATCAGGTCAAGTTGAGGGGGGGGCGCCCATACTCGCTTCCCACATGCGGTTAGTGCGCTCATCATGGATCAGTAGACAAGACCCTTTTCCTATTAGGGTCGACACTAGCAGGCTCCAAAACCTCTCATGGGCCTCCTGCCGGTGCCTTATCATCAAATTATTATTACCATTAGCAATTAACAGGATTGATTGATTAACAGTCGAGCCCGGTACAAATTAATAAGATAGTAAAAGTAGTAACCGACAACAGACTCGAGTAACAGCAACCCTAAGCATGCTAGGTAATACTAAGGCAACAAGCAATGGCTGTAGGTATGGAGGTGATGGCAATATCATGGCTCAAGGTATCATGTGATGGGTTCGGAGAACAAGCAACGATACATAGGCTAGCAATAGTAGACAAAAGATAGTATCGACAACAAGTGTGGAAAGGAACTCGATGATTCATGTGAGTGATAACTTGCCTGGAAGCTCAAAGCCGGTACTGAGCTAGGTCCTGGGTAGTGGTGTCGTAAGGATCGTGGGTCTCAACGTAGTCGTCGTCTATTCGAGAAGAAGCAAACAAGCAAAACAGGAATGTAAACAATCATTGCCATGGCATTGTGCACAATCAAGATGATGCATGACAAATAATAGTTGCATCAAAGTAAACTAGCTAACAGGATAGCACAATTAAATGGACCCATATGCAATTGGATTGCATATGGTAAAGATCCATTGAATTAATTGGAAACAAATGATTTACAATTATTTATTAGGTGATAGTTGTTATCATGATGCATGCATGCATGATGATGACAAGATAACAACAAATAACAATGATAGATGCAAAGGAAAAGGAGTAAAACAAGTTTGGAATTGATTTATTAAGTTTGGAAAATTTTGTTACTTAAACATGTTACACAAACAATTATTGTTTTCATCAAGTTAAAGTGTGCAAAACAAATTACAAATTTTATATTTGAAAAGGTTATCAAAATGTTAGTTGGATTACATGTTTCACATTTGAATTTGGACTTTGGATTAATTAATTATGAATTAAACAATATTAAACAATTTTTAATTGCATTAACCAAGATTTAAATGGTGGTTTAGGCAATTTAAATTGTTCAAACCAAAAACAAATTTTATTTGGATAGGATATTCAAAATGGTATGAAAAACATATTTTATTTGACTTATTTGGAAAAGGTATGAATTAGTTTATGAATTATTACAAATTACATTTGAATTAGTCAAATTTGAATTTTTAAATACATTTGTAATTTCCAAAACGGAACACAAAATGGATATTTGGAAAGATTAGGAAATTTGGATCAGAATTCATATAAAGTTTGTATTTATTGGAATTATAAAACAAAAGATATTGAATTTCAAAGTTTTGTTTTAATTCTGTTATTTAAAAAGAAAATAGAATTCAACAGATTCATTTGAAAATCTTTTGCTACCGCCACTGGGCCTACCCACCCGCTGCCAGCGGGCCCCGTGGGCTCGGTGTGTGTACGTGGCAGCGGAGGGGCTGACGGATGGGCCCAAACCTCGCGCGCGGAAGAAAACGGGAAAAAAGTGGGTTGCGGCCGCGGGGTCTCGAACCCGGGCCGAGGCTGTGCGGAAGGAACGATACCAGTGTGCTAGTCGTTTGTGTCGTGACAGGTAGCAGGTGGGACGGAGGTTAACCTTCAGGGATCGCGCTAACTCTGAAATTTCTGTTGCAGGTTCAGTTACAGCGACGGAGCAAACGCTCGATCCAGGGGTCGCCGGCGGCAACTGCGTGCTGCTGATGCGCACGGTGCGTGCCTAGGTCGCGTGGGGGACGGACAACCAGAAGGGGAAGAGGAAAGGAGGCGCTCACATTGGTTGCGTCGGGGAAGCGCGGCTGCTGTCGCCGGACAGCAGCGTAGGACGGCGACGGAGGAGAAAACCCGGCACGGCGGGGCCTTCACAGCTGCTCCCAGCGGACGGCGAGGACGCAGCGAGGTTGCTGGACGCGCCGCGGATCCATTCCGGCCACGGATCCTCCTCGAGGTGACCAAGGCGAGGATGGATGGCGGTGGTCTGACGGCGACGTCTTCGGTGGGTGCAGAGAGCGAAAGCTAGCAGAGAGGAGGCGTAGCGGCGGTGATAGGGAAGGAGGGGGAGGTAGCTAGGGTTTGCGGCAGGAGGAGGGTTCCGTGGTGTTTTATGGAACCGGTGGAGGCGGGCGCGCCATCGAGAGGGTGAGGGAACCGACGAGGAGGAGGGGAGCTCGTACGACGTGACGTCAGCCGGGAGGAGGACGACAGCGACGTGAGAGGGGGGTGTTACCGGGCCAAAGTGGTAACGGGCTGGGCTGGGGGGTTTAGCTGCTGCTGCTGCTGCCCCTTTTCTCCTTTGCTATTTTTTTTGTACTGTTTTTTTTTTGTAGTTAAGCAAAATGGAAACAAAGCAAGGTTTTGTTTAAAGAAAATTTTGGAATAAAAAAATAGGATAAATCCCTTAGTTGGAAAGCAACCAATTGGTAGTTGTTGTTTTCAAAAAACTTAATTGTTTGCTTGCTGTTTACAAATTAAACCAATTTAATTGAAATTTCCAATATTAGACAATTTTAGAAAAACAAGGTATTTTTCTATAGGGTTTTATTTAGAGTTTAGAAGTGATTTAAGGAATTCAAATTAGTGGTGAATTTTATGGATTCAAGAATGAGAAGGTTTGAGAAATGGTTTGAGTTTGGAAATGATTTGGAGATAAGTGTTTAAATTGAATAATTGATTTAAGCAACAATTTAATAGATGAATTATAAAGGAGCTAGTTGGAAGCAATTGATGTTTTGATTTGCAAATCTTTTTTGAAAGATTGTAACAGACAAGTGTGAAACAAAGGTTGATTAGGATTGAATTTTAGTATGAAAACAATGCAACAGAAATAAAAATGAGAATGATGCCATGATGCATTGCATAAATTAAACAAGGAACAGAAACACTAGGGTGTTTTCATACTTGGATGTTACAAAACGCCCCCCCTTGAAGGAATCGCGCCCCGAGATTCCCTAGTGAGAAATGAACAGGTCCGGATACTTCTTGCGAAGATCCTCTTCGGTCTCCCATGTTGCCTCTTTATCGGAATGATGCGACCATTGCACTTTCAAGAACTTGGTGCTCTTGTTGCGAGTCTTACGAACGGTCTCATCGAGAATTCGAATAGGGTGCTCCTCATAAGATAGATCATCTTGCAGTTCGATAGAATCATGATCAACTGCACGATCTGGATCTTTGAAACACTTCTTGAGCTGTGACACGTGGAACACATCGTGCACCTTGGATAGTTTTTCTGGAAGTTCAAGACGATAAGCATTTTCTGCCCGCCTTGAGAGAATGTTTAAAGGGCCAATGTATCTTGGTGTCAGCTTTCCTTTCACACCAAACCGATGAGTGCCTCTGAGGGGAGTTACACGGAGATATGCTTTGTCACCAGGTGCATATACCATGTCCCGGTGCTTGCTGTCATAGTAACTCTCTGACGAGACTGAGCAATCCTGAGATTGTCACGAATGATACGAACTTTCTCCTCGGCTTCCTTAACAATGTCAGGGCCCAAGAGTGAACGTTCACCAGCTCAGACCAATTGATGACTCTGCATCTGCGACCATACAGTGCCTCAAATGGTGCCATGCCTAGGCTTGCCTGGTAGCTGTTGTTGTAGGAGAATTCAGCATATGGAAGGCAATCCTCCCATTTCATGCCAAAGGGAGACCACATGCTCTGAGCATATCCTCGAGAATCTGATTGACTCTTTCGACTTGCCCCTGAGACTGAGGGTGATAAGCTGTGCTGACACAAGTTTAGTGCCCAATGCTTCTTGAAAACTCTTCCAGAAATGAGAAGTGAAGATACTTCCACGGTCTGAGCTTATTTCCAAGGAACACCATGAGAGGAACAATCCTTGCTGTGTAGAGCTCTGCTAACTAGCTAGCTGAGATAGTTTCCTTTACAGCGAAGAAGTGAGCGACCTTAGTGAGACGATCAATAACAACGAAGATTGCATCGTTGCCCTTTTTGGACTTTGGAAACCCAGTAACGAAGTCCATTTCAATCATGTCCCACTCACTCAGGAATTTTTAGAGGTGGAGTAGACCTGCTGTCTTCTGATGGACTGCCTTAACACGTTGACAAACGTCGCATTCAGAAACGTATTGAGCAATTTCACGTTTCATGCCAGGCCACCAATACAGAGTCTTGAGATCCTGGTACATCTTTGTACTTCCAGGGTGGATAGATAGAGGAGTTTCATGAGCCTCCTTGAGGATGATATCCTTGAGACTTTGAATCTGAGGAACTGCAATGCGTCCTTCGAAGAACACAGTTCCCTTGTCATCAATTGAGAAGGACTTGAACTTATCACTGCCCTCTTTGATTTGCTCTACCATCTTCTTGATTTCATTATCACGAAGTTGTTCAGAACGAATCTTGTCCTCGAGAGTTGGACTGGCTGTCAAGCTAGCAAGATAACCTTGTGGTACAAGACCAAGGTTCAGCTTCTGGAATTCTTCATGAAGTGGAGGTTGGCTTTCCATGATCATGAGATTATTGCAATAGGATTTGCGACTGAGAGCATCGGCCATAACATTAGCCTTGCCTGGAGTGTAAGAAATTGTGAGATCAAAGTCTTTAATCTTCTCAATCCATCTCCTTTGCCTGAGGTTCAGATCTGGCTGAGTGAAGATGTATTTCAGACTCTCATGATCGGAAAAGATTTCAGTTTTGTTACCCAACAAGTATTGTCTCCATTTCTTGAGGGCAAACACAACTGCTGCAAGTTCAAGTTCATTAGTGGGATAGTTTTGCTCATGTGGGTTCAACTGACGTGAAGCATAAGCCACAACTTGACGTTCTTGCATAAGAACTGCTCCTAGGCCTTGGAGAGATGCATCGCAGAATATCTGGAAAGGTTTGGTGGTATCTGGGCCAACCAGAACAGGTGTGGAAGTGAGTTTAGTCTTCAGGAGGTTGAAACTCTCATCACATTGTGGAGTCCAAACGAACTTTTTGTCCTTCTTTGTGAGATCAGTGAGAGGTTTAGCAATCTTGGAGAAGTTTTGGACGAAACGACGGCAATAGCTAGCCAAGCCAAGAAAACTTCTGACTTGCTTCACCGTCTTAGGGGGTTTCCAATCAACAATTGCCTTAACCTTTTCAGGATCAATGGCAATGCCCTTGGCAGAGATGATATGACCAAGATATGCAACTTCTGGAATCCAGAACTCACATTTGGAAAACTTGGCATACAGACGATGCTCGCGAAGTTTCATGAGAGTGAGACGAAGATGTTCTCCATGCTCTTCCTCGGATTTTGAGTAGACTAGAATGTCATCAAGATATACCACAACGAACTTGTCGAGGTATTCATGGAAGACGGAATTCATGAGTCTTGAGAAGGTCGCCGGTGCATTGGTGAGACCAAAGGACATGACGGTGTATTCATATAGACCGTACCGAGTGGTGAAAGCTGTCTTAGGAATATCTTCCTTTCTGATCTTTATCTGATGGTAACCCATCCTCAAGTCCAACTTTGAGAATATTGAGGCTCCAGCAAGTTGATCAAAAAGATCATCGATACGAGGAATTGGATACTTGTTCTTGATGGTTTTTTCGTTGAGAGGACGATAGTCAACCACGAGTCTTTTTGTTTGATCCTTCTTGGCAACAAACAGAGTTGGGCAACCCCAAGCGGAGGAACTAGGCTGAATGTAACCTTTGTCCATGTACATATCGATTTGCTCCTTCAACAATTTCAGTTCAGGAGGAGCTATCTTATATGGATGCTTAGAGATTGGAGCAGTACCTGGCTCAAGCTCGATCACGAACTCAACTGCTCTGTCCGGGGGCATCCCTGGCAACTCTTCTGGAAAGACGTCAGGGAATTCACAAACCACCGGAACATTTTCAATTGCAGGTAGAGCTTTGGCATCGAGGTTGAACAGCTGAACAGAACTTGATCCATATGGAGAATAGACTATCTGGCCTGAAGTGTGGAGAGAGTTTATTGACTTTTGAGCACAGTCAATTTTTGCTTTGTGGGTCTTCAACCAATCCATACCCAGAATGACATCAATGTCAGAATTTCCCAGCAACATGAGTGAAGCAAGGAATATGCGACCTCCAATTAGGATCTCATTGTCCATGCTTATCTTGGAAGTCAACATTTGCGGTCCCGAGAGTGAACAGTCATTTGATTGCTTAGCGAACCAGAACTAGGTTGTATGCTTTTGCAAAATCTTTGACACAAATGAATGCGATGCTCCAGTATCAAACAACACTTTAGCTGGAATAGAGTTTACGGGTAATATACCGAGAACGACGTCAGCAGCCTCCTCAGCTTTGTCGGCCTTGATATGGTTCACTCTCGCGTTCCTCCCGACAGCCTGTTGTTGGAGTTGAAGGCTTTAGCCGGGGGAGCACGAACCATAGCCTGGTTGGTGTTGGGGCGAGGAGGTAGGGGTAGCTGCTTCTGAGTGCACTTATCAGCATAGTGTCCAGTATCCTTGCACTTGTAGCAAGTGACGACACGGGAAGGACCTGGCCTTGGCTGCCCCATAGGGAACCTCTGACCCTGCATCTGAGATGGGTTGGGTGGGCGGGGACCAAAGCCTGGAGAAGCTTGGGCATTTGGAGCCCGAGTGACAGCACCATTTGGCACCCAGATGCGGCGCTTCTGCGGAGGGGTGGTCATGTTGGAGGAGGAACCACCCTCACGCGAGTGCTTGCGGGACTCTTCGAACGCCTTGCGCCCATTCTCCTCATTGAGCGCGGTGTTCACGAGCTCCACGAAGTCCTTGCACTTGATGTTGGTGAGAGCGTACTTCAGTTCCGGGTTAAAACCTCGGCGGAACCTTGCCATCTTCTTGGCTTCAGTGGACACTTCGTCACCAGCGTACCGAGCGAGACGATTGAACTCGTTCTGGTAGCCGAGAACGTCCAGCTTGCCCTGTCTGAGAGAGCAGAATTCCTCACGCATCCTTTCCATGAGACCATCCGGGATGTGGTGCTTCAGGAAGGCATCCTTGAAAATCCCCAGGTGATAGGATAGCCAGCTCTCATGGTCTGGTAGTTCCCACCAAGTCGCTGCCTGACCCTTCAGTAGGTAGGTGGCATACTTGACCTTATCTTCCTCAGCAACATGAGCTATCTCCAGAGCCCTATCCATCTCCCTGATCCAGTCGTCAGCATCCAGAGGCTCACGTGTTGCCACGAAAGCCCTCGGCCCCACGCTCAGAAACTCCTTTATGCTGACTCGGGGAGCATTCTGGTTGTGGTGCTGGTTAGCCTGGATCTGGGCCATCTGAGTCACCACTTGGGTCATCTGAGCTAACAGTTCCCCATTGGTGGTGGCGGAGGCGGGGTGTTCCTGGTTGGAGGCATCCTGAACAGAAATTCATTTTAGCTCAACAACAGAAAAGGATAGACTTGGTAACCGAAAGATAGATTATTCCGACGCATGAATAGATAACCAACAGGTACATCATCACATGTTCAAATACATCAGAATATCCAACAGACCCATACATGGTTCGAAAACGAAAGGATAAACTAGACACAGCTAGTAATGGATACATCGGTACTCCCATGCTCATCACGCAGGACGGCGGCGAGTACGGCGAGTGGTACGGCGAGGAGGAGTCTGCGCACGGAAGTAGGTATCACGACGATCCATGTAGATAGGAACTGCTATGAGAGGGACCCTCGGAGTGGTGAAGTAGAAAGCGTCCTCTCCCTGTGCTCCATAGAGAGGAATACCACTGTAACCAGCTCCAAGGTTGAGAAGTGGACCTCTGATCGGCTCGTAACCTCCAGCATCTGGCAGAGGAAAACCCGCTGGCTGAGTGAAACGCGCGAAGCGCTCGTCTCCAACGAAGTCTGTGGTGTACGTAGCCAGACGCGTCAACGCGAGGTGGAGCTGGTCCCTGACTGAGGCCAACTCCTGAGCAAGTGTGGAAGCAACGACATCACTGTGCCTGACGAACTGTGCAGTGGTCTGCAGCCTGGAGCTATCAGTCTCGTAGGTATCCATGTCGCGGTGGACAGTGAAGTGAACTCCCACTGCCGTGATGTAACCACGGGGGATGTGACGAAAACTGGACTTATCAAATCCCCAGTAGTCAGCACGGAGGACGGTGAGACCCACATACGCGACCTGCTGCACTGCCATGTCCACAGTGGTGCCTACGGCCTCGTAGCGGTGGACTATGCTCCTGCCATCATCCGACAGAATGTAGACGATGGCTCGGTAGAAAGTCTGGTCGAACTCGCGCTGGTGCTCGTAGACCTGGTACTCTGGTGCCCAACGGAACCCCAGATAGGTAACCATGTCCCTCAGCGTCTCCGAAAAACCGGCAGTGTCCTCGCAACGGGTCATGCGAACCACCTGCGGGTAGTAGCTGAGACCCATCTGCAGATGATTTGGAATGTTTTGATTAGACTCCGTTAGAAGAAATGAAGTGGAAAACAACAACAAGTTATCAACGGACGAAAGGTTCTTTAAAAGAACATGATATCGAAGCAACGTCGGGAAAACGAGACCAAAAGTCCTGAGGTACTATAGAGAACCCAAAACGCGTGAAATCCTAACTTGAAAGGTTGGGTGAGAACAGAAAACAACGTTTCACTTCCTTACCAGAAAAGGGTGGGTGGGTGGGGAAAGAAGAAAAATGGCAGAATTCCTACTCTCACGTTTCATTTTTTCCTATATAGCTACAAAATAGTTTCTAGACTCAACTGCGACCAGTAAAAAGGGATCCTACAGGCAGACATGCTCTGATACCATTTGTCGCACCCAAGGTTTCTTGAGGATACTCATCGCACGAACTGGAAGTCAGGTGCTTGGATTATGGGGCATACATGCTCCCACGTCCCAGCTTCCTGGTAGGCCTGCGCTTATGCGCGACAACACAAGCCCTGCTTCCACCGTCGAAGTAAACTATCCGCTAGGAACCTAAGGCACTACTGTCGACGTACTTCATATTCAAGCACGCACTGTACGTCAACAGTTTTGAACGAAATGATAGCACAAACTGTCTCTAAGACACAAAAGAATGAAATAAGTTTGCGAATAGCCTTCACTAAGGCAGAGATAGCAAATACAGTCATCCAGAGGACACATGTCCCAACATAACATTCATTACAACAGCGGAAGCAATCAAAGGTGTCTGGGTACAGACAAATCCAACGGGCTTAAGAAGCCGGAGAAAATAAAGAAGACGAAGCCCATCCACGTAGGTCCTGGATCCAGCTCTGGTCCAGCTAACTACTCGACTGCAGTCTCGTCGAACTCCACAAAGTAGCCATCCTGGTGGTCATCGTAGCCGTAGTCGTACTCTGCGTAAACCACAGCCCCAACGGGGTCAGTACATCCAAGTACTGGCAAGCAAGACTCACAGTTCATCAAAGAGTTACCCGTCAACACAAGCATAGATGCTTGGGATCAACGGAAGAAAGGGGTGATATGAAAGTTGCGGCTGGCTGCTCTAACCAACTACAGAAAATAACTACAAGTTCCGGCTAACAGAAAAGATAAGATCGAGGATTGTAACCAACTGAAAGATAACTTCAACCAAACCCATCCTGGATCTCGCCCCTTATCCAAAGAAGCAATCCGAGGATAACTCACACAGTTGGATTAAGATGAATCAAGTTATTTGTGTGAATAACCTATTACTAGACAATTTATTAATCCTTGGGTGAAACATGATTGATCATTATGTTGAAGTTGTCCTGAGTACTTGTTAGCCAGTAGTTTCACCAAGTAATCCATAACCGCGGAAAACACGGCTTCTCGAGAAGATTATCCCTGCAGGGTTGCACCAATTTGGCCGTACACGCAAGAATAACCCGCCAGATGGGATGCCTCCCACCAAGCGGGGTACTCTACACAACCAACCATTCTTCGCATCAAGCCCAAAGCACCTTGGGCGCACGGCTAATCGAGCCCAGAAGAAAATAGACCCTCATAGCACTCTAAGAACGTGTCCCCCTATATGCCGACTACGAAAGTTCCACCCTGCGCTGGGCTCGCAAAACATGCATGCGGCAAATAGAAAGCACGAACTAAAATGAGATGATTTGGACGAGATGCGAATCAGGTCAAGTTGAGGGGGGCGCCCATACTCGCTTCCCACATGCGGTTAGTGCGCTCATCATGGATCAGTAGACAAGACCCTTTTCCTATTAGGGTCGACACTAGCAGGCTCCAAAACCTCTCATGGGCCTCCTGCCGGTGCCTTATCATCAAATTATTATTACCATTAGCAATTAACAGGATTGATTGATTAACAGTCGAGCTCCGGTACAAATTAATAAGATAGTAAAAGTAGTAACCAACAACAGACTCGAGTAACAGCAACCCTAAGCATGCTAGGTAATACTAAGGCAACAAGCAATGGCTGTAGGTATGGAGGTGATGGCAATATCATGGCTCAAGGTATCATGTGATGGGTTCGGAGAACAAGCAACGATACATAGGCTAGCAATAGTAGACAAAAGATAGTATCGACAACAAGTGTGGAAAGGAACTCGATGATTCATGTGAGTGATAACTTGCCTGGAAGCTCAACAGCCGGGTACTGAGCTAGGTCCTGGGTAGTGGTGTCGTAAGGATCGTGGGTCTCAACGTAGTCGTCGTCTATTCGAGAAGAAGCAAACAAGCAAAACAGGAATGTAAACAATCATTGCCATGGCATTGTGCACAATCAAGATGATGCATGACAAATTAATAGTTGCATCAAAGTAAACTAGCTAACAGGATAGCACAAATTAAATGGACCCATATGCAATTGGATTGCATATGGTAAAGATCCATTGAATTAATTGGAAACAAATGATTTACAATTATTTATTAGGTGATAGTTGTTATCATGATGCATGCATGATGATGATGACAAGATAACAACAAATAACAATGATAGATGCAAAGGAAAAGGAGTAAAACAAGTTTGGAATTGATTTATTAAGTTTGGAAAATTTTGTTACTTAAACATGTTACACAAACAATTATTATTTTCATCAAGTTAAAGTGTGCAAAACAAATTACAAATTTTATATTTGAAAAGGTTATCAAATTTTAGTTGGATTACATGTTTCACATTTTGAATTTGGACTTTGGATTAATTAATTATGAATTAAACAATATTAAACAATTTTTAATTGCATTAACCAAGATTTAAATGGTTTAGGCAATTTAAATTGTTCAAACCAGAAAACAAATTTTATATTTGGATAGGATATTCAAAATGGTATGAAAAACATATTTTATTTGACTTATTTGGAAAAGGTATGAATTAGTTATGAATTATTACAAATTACATTTGAATTAGTCAAATTTGAATTTTTAAATACATTTGTTATTTCCAAAACGGAACACAAAATGGATATTTGGAAAGATTAGGAAATTTGGATCAGAATTCATATAAAGTTTGTATTTATTGGAATTATAAAACAAAAGATATTGAATTTCAAAGTTTTGTTTTAATTCTGTTATTTAAAAAGAAAATAGAATTCAACAGATTCATTTGAAAATCTTTTGCTACCGCCACTGGGCCTACCCACCCGCTGCTAGGGGGCCCCGTGGGCTCGGTGTGTGTACGTGGCAGCGGAGGGGCTGACGGATGGGCCCAAACCTCGCGCGCGGAAGAAAACGGGAAAAAAGTGGGTTGCGGCCGCGGGGTCTCGAACCCGGGCCGAGGCTGTGCGGAAGGAACGATACCAGTGTGCTAGTCGTTTGTGTCGTGACAGGTAGCAGGTGGGACGGAGGTTAACCTTCAGGGATCGCGCTAACTCTGAAATTTCTGTTGCAGGTTCAGTTACAGCGACGGAGCAAACGCTCGATCCAGGGGTCGCCGGCGGCAACTGCGTGCTGCTGATGCGCACGGTGCGTGCCTAGGTCGTGTGGGGGACGGACAACCAGAAGGGGAAGAGGAAAAGAGGCGCTCACGTTGGTTGCGTCGGGGAAGCGCGGCTGCTGTCGCCGGACAGCAGCGTAGGACGGCGACGGAGGAGAAAACCCGGCACGGCGCGGCCTTCACAGCTGCTCCCAGCGGACGGCGAGGACGCAGCGAGGTTGCTGGACGCACCGCGGATCCATTCCCGGCCACGGATCCTCCTCGAGGTGACCAAGGCGAGGGATGGATGGCGGTGGTCTGACGGCGACGTCTTCGGTGGGTGCAGAGAGCGAAAGCTAGCAGAGAGGAGGCGTAGCGGCGGTGATAGGGAAGGAGGGGGACGTAGCTAGGGTTTGCGGCAGGAGGAGGGTTCCGTGGTGTTTTATGGAACCGGTGGAGGCGTACGGCGCGCCATCGAGAGGGTGAGGGAACGATCGACGGAGGAGGGGAGCTCGTACGACGTGACGTCAGCCGGGAGGAGGACGACAGCGACGTGAGAGGGGGGTGTTACCGGGCCAAAGTGGTAACGGGCTGGGCTGGGGGGTTTAGCTGCTGCTGCTGCTGCCCCTTTTCTCCTTTGCTATTTTTTTGTACTGTTTTTTTTTTGTAGTTAAGCAAAATGGAAACAAAGCAAGGTTTTGTTTAAAGAAAATTTTGGAATAAAAAAATAGGATAAATCCCTTAGTTGGAAAGCAACCAATTGGTAGTTGTTGTTTTCAAAAAACTTAATTGTTTGCTTGCTATTTACAAATTAAACCAATTTAATTGAAATTTCCAATATTAGACAATTTTAGAAAAACAAGGTATTTTTCTATAGGGTTTTATTTAGAGTTTAGAAGTGATTTAAGGAATTCAAATTAGTGGTGAATTTTATGGATTCAAGAATGAGAAGGTTTGAGAAATGGTTTGAGTTTGGAAATGATTTGGAGATAAGTGTTTAAATTGAATAATTGATTTAAGCAACAATTTAATAGATGAATTATAAAGGAGCTAGTTGGAAGCAATTGATGTTTTGATTTGCAAATCTTTATTTGAAAGATTGTAACAGACAAGTGTGAAAACAAAGGTTGATTAGGATTGAATTTTAGTATGAAAACAATGCAACAGAAATAAAAATGAGAATGATGCCATGATGCATTGCATAAATTAAACAAGGAACAGAAACACTAGGGTGTTTTCATACTTGGATGTTACAACACCCATGACCTCCGAGCCGTCACATCCCCTGGATCCACAACGCCAAGTCGACCACATGACCTCCAATGACAACCGGCTTGGGTTAGATATTTTTTAGGCGATGTGGACGGCATCCTCTGCTTCCTCACCCAACTATCGTCACAGTCGTCAACAGAAGATCGATGCTACTGGGTGTCGTAGATTAGGTAGCATTAGAGTGACATAGGAGGCGTTGTGACGGTTGACCTACTACACGGGGATTCTGGTTCCTGAAACAACACAATATCCTGACTCCCTCGCACCAGAATATGAGAGCTTCTAGCAAAGTATCAAATCACAAATATGGAAATCAAAACAAGAGTCACTAAGTTGGAAATATATTATGGACATTAATAAATTGACTTCTACTTGGATCAAGAACCGTGTCTTGAGTAATATACCTAAGTATTTCTTTCGAATTGCAATGTGCAAATTCTGAGATGCATCTACATGGTTGCACCAACTGTCTGAGGACAAGTAAAACAAGAACATATTATATTGCTTTCCTCAAGAACGTGCCGGCCCGTCAACGATATGCCTCAACACGTAGCAACACCCATGCACTTTGCTAGTTTATAAAACGTAACATCACTTTCGTATAGTGAACAGATACATACCTATACCACCAGAGCATGCTTCAATCTGACTTTTGTTTCCACATTTGGTTCGAATATACTTAAACTCTCTCCCAATACAAAACTGCCACTGGAACTGCACCGCTCCACCCAAGAGAGCCTCGTTCGCGAGATGCACAACAAGATGTGCCATCGGAGTAAAGAAGTCTGGCGGAAATATCGTCTCTAAGTTGCATAGCAGCTCCGGTACTAGATCATGCAGCTTCTGAATAATCAGGGGACATATCCGCTTAGCGCAGAGCGTGCGGAAGAAATGGCTCAACTCCGCGAGCACTCGCCACACACGGTCGGGGAGATACCCTCGAACCATCACCGACATCAACCGCTCAATCCAAATATGATAGTCGTGACTCTTGAGCCCGGTGACTTTTCCCGTTGCAAGATTGACTCCCTTACTTATGTTCGAACAATAACCATCAGGGAACATCACGATGCATTTGAGCCACATGAATGCCTCCTTCTTTTGAAGACTAGTAAGGCAGAAGTCGGCATGCGGCTTGAACCAATTTTTTCGACGGTTGTTAGGAGGCTGCATGTGTAATCTGTCCCTATCACAGAGCCTCTTAACATCGACTCTAGCTTTGACATTATCCTTTGACTTGTCAGGAATGTTCAGCACTGTGTGAAATAGAGACTCTCTGACATTCATTTCGGTGTGCATCACATCGATATTATGGGGTAGTTCGAGGTCCTTGTAATATTCGAGCTGCGTCAAGCCTGCAACGTGAGTCCAGTTGTGTGTTTCACCATATCCCACATATCGTGGGCATTTCCCGGAGCAGGCACGAGAGCACGTAGCACGGCATTAACAGCTGCACCATCGAAAGTTGGTATCTCTTTCTCTTCACGCTCAACTCTTCCCTTTTTGAAGTTCTTTTCGTCTTCTCTAAACCGATGCCTTCTTTTGAGAAACTTGCGATGCGTGTCGAACGTGGAATACTTCTTACCCTCGTTTAGCCAAAGGAACTCAAGTCGGTTCCTTCACACTGGGCATGGCCACTTACCAGCTGTACACCATCCACAGAATAGCGCGTACCCTGGCATGTCGTGCATGGAATAGTGGAACCAAACTTTCATCAAGAAGTTTCTCTTCGATGCACGGTCGTATGTCATAGTCCCGTGGTGCCAAGAGTGATACAGATATGCCACAAGCGGCTGCATATAGACACTCAAATTCTTCCCCGGGTATTCAGGCCCTGGAATGACCAACGACAGGAATATGGTCTTCCTTTGCATTAGGACTCCGGGAGGGAGATTGAGCGCAATAACAAACACTGGCCAGCAGCTGTACGAGGCAGTCGACATGCCATACAGATTGAATCCATCGGTAGCTATCGCAATTCTGACGTTTCGAGCCTCTTCTGCGTCCTTGGGGTATTTTGCATCGAAATTCTTCCATGCCTGACCATCAGATGGATGTCCCATCTTTACTCGTTCGTGCTCGTCCTCGTATCTCTTCCCCATCTTGTGTCACGTCATCTGTGTGGCAGACTCCTTGTTCATGTAAAGCCGCTGGATTCTTTTTATGAATGGGAGATAACGAATAATTTTCTTGGCGACTTTCGTCTGCTTTTTCTGACCATCCGCTCCCTTTACCTCATGATACCTAGAGGCTCCACACAGGGTACAGTACTTGTCATCCGCAAATTGTTGCCGAAACAAGATGCAACCTTTAGGACAACAATCTATCTTTTCATAATCCATGTTGAGCTCTCGCAAGGTTTTCTTCGTCTCGTACATGCTTTTAGGCAAACAATGTCCTTCAGGCAACATGTTACCATATGTTTGCAGATGAGCTTCAAAGCATGAACGGATGTTGCCATACTCGAGCTTTTTGGCTAGTACTTGCGAGATGGCATCGAGCTGAGAAATACTTGCACCCTTGTACAGAGGTTTCTCAGCCGTTTCCTTCATATGAAAGTAGGACTTCGCGGTAGGCTCCGGTTCCTTGGGTTCACACGGTTCCTCTTGTGTACACGGTTTCTCCGGTTCCTCGTGTGAAGGTGGCGAATCTGGCATGTAGGAATCACGAAGATCATTCAGAAAGTTTCTAATCCCATCGTCCTCCTTGCCATTGATCCGTTGCCGCATCACCCTGCCACTCTCACGTTCGTATTCAGCAAAGTCGACCATCGTGACGAAGCCCGGCATATACCCATAAGACCAAAGGTGTTTTATCATATCCTGTTTTCCCTCACGCTGACGCTTCCTGCAATGACTGCAAGGCCAAAATGGACGAAGGCCTGCGTTTGAACCACGTGCTAACTCCTTAACTAAGAAATCCGTCTTCCATACCCACTCATCGGAGCTTTCAACCGCACTAATTCGGCCACTGTATATCCACCCATTATCAGTCATCCTCTGTTTTATTTCGGAGCTAAACAACATACATAGCATGAAATTAATTGCATCATAGTAATTTTTTTTGTACCGTGCAAAATGAAGCATCAACCTACATCTCTAATAGGTAAGGGTCCTAGCAGCCGCCGGATCCCTAGATTGAGTATGTTCTCCATGCTCTACCTCGATCCGAAACAGAATTTCGGCAGCACATCCCCGCTGCTCTCCCGATAAACGTCTCGGCAAAAAGCTGAGAGGATGTGCATAAGGAGAACAACGAGGAGGCGCTACCGAAATCCTGACTCATACCGGAGCAGAACATGGAGAACGTACCCAACTACGCATCCGCCGACTGTTCCGTAAATGCCGCAAGCGTTACGGTTCAAAATATGCCTACCTCTAATGCATATTTATCTTCGTAACGCTCGCGGACGGGAAATGACACCTAGGTGACGCGACATAAATTAATGAGAGTGAGGAGACGGAGTTCTAGCCCACCCTCGGCGGTAGAGGAAGTAGTCGAACGCTGGCGTGACGACCGGGTCGGGGGCGTGGCGGGGCGTCGCGTGGCGGGGCGTCGCGTGGCGGGGTCAAGGTCGACGGACGGCGTCGCAATTCCGATCTCCTATAACAACAACATTACCGTATTAAGAATATATCGGATAAAAAAGTAGCAACTAAATTTTTTTCTAACACCTAAAAGTTTTTAACCTAAAAATTTCTAACACCTAAAAATTGTAACTAACAAGACCTAAAAAACTTATAACTAACAACACCTAAAATTACTAATAAATTTTTGCAACACCTAAAAATGCTACTAAAAATTGCAACTAACAAGACCTAAATAAATTTTTCTAACACCTAAATTTTTTTCTAACCCCTAATTTTTCTAACCTATAATACTAACAGTACCTAACTATACTAACGGTACCTAATTATAGTACTAACACTAAATAGAGAAAAAAATTGAAAAAAAAACCTAAATCCTACCAAATCCTACCGCCGCGGTGGAGGAACCCGATGGGGGGAAGGCCCTCGCGGCTCCGGCGAGGCGAGAGTGGTGGCGGCGCGGGCCGCCGGACCGAGGAGGCGGTGGCGGCGCACCCGCGGCACCGGAGATGGAGGCCGGTGAAGGAGAAGCCGGGAGGGTGGGCCGCTACGTGGGCAGGGACGGGCGCAGCGGGGTGGTCGACGTGGCGGAGGGGCACAAGGTGGCTGGGCAGGCGCGCGGCGGCGGGGCGAGGTGACGGAGGACGGAGGAGGGAGGAGCACGGCGGGGCGGGGCGGAGGAGGGAGGAGCGAGGGCGCAACAGGGAGTGGAGGGGCGTGGCAGGCGAACGGCGGGGGCCGAGGTGGTGACGGCGGGGGGCGAGGTCGTGCCGGCGGACGGCGGGGCGCTCGGGGGTACAGGATAGGGCGAGTTGGGCGTGGGGCTTACGTGGCTAGTCCGGACTGGGGGAGTGGGGAAAACGGGGCACTGTTAGACAATCGTCTTCTTACCTATTCCTTCTCCCTGCTCACCTCTGAATTAGTATATCGTTCAAGCCAATGGATGGAAAAATATGTAGATAAGATTTTTTGTTAACATGCAGCTAGCTACTATTGTTGATCCAATCCGGACGGGGAATATATGTGCTGGCGTGGCTTGTGATTGGTGTGTACAGTCCATGCAGGAAGATGGTGCAGGAGACCGGACATGACCAGCTGGTAAGCAGCACCTGAACATTGAACAGACAGAGATAATGATGAAATATAACCGTGGATTTTCCTGACAGTGGTCGAGCTATCCGGACCGGCAGCGGCCTTGAATTGTAATAATCTATCTGATGAAGAATATATACTTACGATATTTTTAAGGCAGAACCCCATCAAGTTCGGGAGGACGGTGACACAGGTATTTCACTGCAGCCTTTCTTCACAGTTAGACTACATTGAATTTTTGTGGGAGTGACATGTTAGAGTACCTTTCCCACAGAATTTTTTATCTCTAAGTTTATGAACTTGATGTTTCGCTTAAATTATTATCCGTGCTCATTTTCCGCTCTAAACTTTGTGCAGAGATCATATAAATGAATTTAATGTTTCGCTTAATTTTTTGCGTATGAAAACTGCATACCCTCTCCGAGTGGAGTCATCGTGCTCAGATATGTAAGTATAGTCACTCCAAACCTGAACCTTTTCTTGCTCCCATGGTTTTGATACATCTCGAAGATCTGCATACTAGACATGATAAGTGTGTAATGTGTAGGTGTGATAGAATCAAAGAACTGGCTATAGTTATGATACAAAGAACTGGCTACACGAGACAAATTTTACCTCAATTATCTCTGAAGATGGTTTTTGTTGGCGGATCACAACCATTATCTCTACATATTTGTACTAAATAAATTGACTGTTTCGTAACAATAACCAGTAGACCATATTCATTAGCTATACACGATTAGACACATATTAAAACATATACAACACGAAGCTTCTTATTACGCATATTATGGTTTGTAAGTAATTAGTAATGCCCGCAACATACAAATTCCAAAGGAACCATATTTAAAAAAAATGTGGACTTATTAGGCACACAGATGAGCATAAACAGTGAGTATGTGGAGGAAAGTTCATAACTAGAAATAAATGCTCAAAGGTGGCATAGTCATTGTCTTTCGTGAAATATTGACCCAAATAATTATGCAAGTAACGATGCATAAATCTAATTATATCAACACGCATAGAGGCACATGTATGTGCTAAGGATCAAGCACACTAACATTGATGTGGCAGGTGTGAGAAGGATAGTTTAGTTTGGTTGTTTGCATCGCAAGTCCATACATTATGAATATGTCATTGTGAAAACAATTTATAATAGACCAAGAAGATTTATCATCATGTTTTTGAACAAAGAGTATAACCGAGAGGAAGACTTTCCACGTCATATATAAAAAATACCCAACAATTTTAACACACTAAAGTTCACGCCCTCGCATTTGCGAGGGCCGGGCCACCATTCTAGTTAATATAAAAGTTGTATGCATCAACTAGATGCAGAGGCTGGGTTTCTCATTTTTTAAAAAAGTACTCTTATTTTATTGGTAAGAGAAGAAAACAAATTATGTATTGATCAAATTTCACTTAATAGGCAAATAGTTCACCGGTAGGTGCTAGATCGATGTACTCCCTCCGATCCTAATTAATGGGCGTAACTCCTTCACAAATTTGTGCATGCATAGGTCAGGATTTGCGCCCATTAATTAGGATCGGAGGGAGTAGTATACTCCGCCTCTCCTTGCCGACTTGCCCCAGAAGCAAAAGGTAGTTCTGATATGCGTGTTGTTTATGCGGAGAATTCTCATCACAGTGGTAACTATGTTGAATCGTTGTGTTCAACACAGACTACGCATACCACCCTTGCTCTTAGTGCTGCTCACAACTGTTTTCAATGGCAGTGTTCTCTGTAAGGGCATCTCCAGCCGTTGCGCCCCCCCAGGACGCGAAAACCCTCGCTTTTTTTGCGCCGCGGCGCTAAACGGCGCTATTCTGGGAACTGGGGGGGCGCGTTTCCCAGTCGTGAACCCAGGCCGCCCCCCCCAGCGGCGACTCGGCCCAATTTGGGCAATAGAAAAATTGCACACCAAATAAATAGAGTTTTGCCACACAAATAAATTATTCAACAAATAAAAGGAAAAAAATTGACTAGTCATCCTCCTCAACATTGCCATTCCCCTTTCGCGCCCACAAATGCTGCACCAGGTCATCCTGCAGAGCATGGTGTGTTGCAGCGTGTCGAATCTCCTGTCGCTTGGTGAGGAAGTCTGCCCATGATGCCGGCACCTGGTGATCAACATCTGCAAGAGGGCCCTGCCGGTAGTATGGTGTGTTTGCCTCACTGTCAGGCACCGGGTCATCCCGCTCACTCTCAATGATCATGTTGTGCAAGATCACACAACACTGCATCACCTCCCACATGTTGGACTTCGACCAAGTCATAGCTGGGTACCGGACAACAGCGAATCGAGATTGCAGCGCACCAAATGCCCTCTCAACATCCTTCCTGCAAGCCTCCTGGCATTTGGAAAACCAAGCTTTTGCGCTTCCTGGGATAGGGTTGGAGATGCTCTTCACAAATGTTGCCCACTTGGGGTAGATGCCATCTGCAAGATAGTACCCCTTTGTATACTGGTGTCCATTGATCTCATAGTTCACAGGGGGGGCATGGCCTTCGACAAGATCGGCAAAGACATTCGAGCACTGCAAGACATTGATGTCGTTGTGACTTCCTGGCATACCAAAGAATGAATGCCAAATCCATAGATCGTACGAAGCCACGGCCTCGAGAACCACAGAGCACTCTCCTTCCTTTCCCTTGTACATCCCCTGCCAGTCAAATGGGCAGTTCTTCCATGCCCAGTGCATACAGTCGATGCTGCCAAGCATCCCAGGAAACCCTCTTGCTTCATTCTCAGCGAGGGACGAGCAGTGTCTTGCGCATTGGGTGATCGCAGGTATATTGGGCCAAAAACTGCAACCACTGCCCGGCAGAACTTGTTCAAGCACTCAATGGCCGTGGACTCGCTCATGCGCAGGTAGTCATCTTGTGCATCTGCGGGAGCACCATATGCAAGCAACCTCATGGCCATCGTGCACTTCTGGATAGAGGTAAACCCTACCGTGCCGATGCAGTCCTTCTTCAACTTGAAGTAGGTGTCGAACTCCCGGATGGCATGCATGATCTTGAGGAAGAGCGTGCGTTTCATCCTGAAACGACGCCGGAACACCTTCTCGTCGTTGGTAGGATCCTCGGCGAAGTAGTCGGAGTAGAGGATGCAGTAGCCCTCGTACCGCTGCCTCGGCCTGCTTCCGGCGACCGGGCTTCGATCCAGCGCGGCGTGGCGCGGCGTCCTGGGCCAGCAACGCGGCCAGGCAGCTCAGGACGACCAGGTGATCCTCGTCGTCGATGGAGGCCTGGTCTTCCTCGTCGAATAGCTCGGCGAGCATTTCCTCGGCGTCGGAGTCCATGGCTCGGACAGAGCGTCGAACACCTTGCGGGCGGTGGACGCGGCTCACTGGGGCGCAACCTCCTCCGCGACGGAGACGTGCTCGAACGGCGGCGACGACGTGGTGGACCAGCCGGCGGTGGTTTGTCTCTTCGCTGGCGTACGCTGGCGGCGCCGGTGGTTGCGGGGGTGGGGCGGCGACGGCGAGGGCGAGCGAGTGGGAAAGACGGTTCGGGGGTGGAGAAAGTGGAAAAAGAGCTCTCCCTCGCCGACAGCGCTGGCCCACGCGCGCTTTTCCTCTCGCCGCCCCCCCCAGGCCGAACCCAGTAGGCTGGGTTCCGCCTGGGGGCGGCGGCGCTAATTTCTGCCGAAACGGCGCTTTTTCAGGTCCTGGGGGGGTCGACTGGTGGAAAAACGGCGCTTTTCGCCAAAAACGGCGCTAATTTGCGTCCTGGGGGGCTCTGGGGGGACGACTGGAGATGCCCTAAGTCCCCCGTACCTCCTTTCCAGATGCATCTTATTCCCTAGTGCTTCTAGCTTCACAGCTTTCTCCACTTCTGGTCTCATCTCTATGCATACTACCTCTATTTTCTTTCTACGACGTATTTGACAGCGATGTGTCGGCTTCTACTTGGATGAGATGTCATGGGAAGTGTCTTTATATGCACATCACAACGATGTCAGGTTGCTAGTTTTTTTTTTCTTGGACTTGATGCCATTAACTTGGTATGTAGTACATGTACATACTTGAATGGCACTAGGTCTTAAGTTCTTACCGTAGTGTGAATTATCCCAACAAGAAATGCAAAACTAATTTAGTGAGGAATGGATGCTCACAACGCTTCCCGTGCGCTTCTTATGGTAGTGCTAAATGGGATGTGAGCATGTGTTGCACAACATGTATTTCTATTTAAGCCTGAGAACAAAAATGGATCACAAACATAATCCACACAAAAATCTATATTTCGTACTTGCGGCAGATCAAGAATTAGAGCTCATCGGTTTCTATATTCATATCGAGATATTAGATATAATACATAGGCCATGAAGCATACATGTTTTACACTTAGTTTGTTTGCTTTGTTGTGTCATCGAAATAGAGACATATCGCGGACTTGGAAGCATCAAGTTTTTTTATTGTGCCGATCAAACTTGTCTATATAGAAATTAACATCGCTATGATGCTCAGTTGGAGATAAACTATTCTTTAGGGACTCTATCATGCAAAACGTTTGATCACACAATTAAAGATAATCTCGGCCCGGGCAAACCTTTGAAGTTGGCCATCATTCTATCTAAACTAGACGGGGTCGCGCGCTTCGCTGCGCCGGCGACCATGCGTTGTGTATTCTGTGCTGGTGTGGGCTTATCTTAGTGTGTATGAATTAAGTCGTTGTGATGGCCGGTGTGGTCGAGACGGTCGGTGTGGCATGTTTGTAACTTTGATGTGTGTTGTGTGCATGTGTAGGTCATTTGGGGAGGCTTTGCTTGACGTGTCATTTGCGCATCGTGTGCATGTGGTTATGTTGCATACTTGTTCGACGCGGCTTGATGGACGGGCTCTAGTATAGATTGCTTTTCTCGGCTCCTCAGTTCTAACCATCCCCGTGTCCTCTCGTTCTTTGTACTTTCCTTCTCACCTTTTGTAGCTGTCATTGTGTAGTCGATGGACCCATCGGGGAATGTTGTGTCTGCGATGGAGGTGGTCCTTGGTAGCTCCGGTGCTAACGTGGGTGGAGGAGAGGTGGTCACTTCGCGGGAGGCATTTAGTGGTGCAGTAGGCGGGCAGGCGGTTGTTGAAGGCGTCGTTGCTCCTCTCACTAAAACTGTTGCGGGTGGGGTAGTGGCCCTGGGTGTGAGCGGTGAATGGCGGGCCTGCTGTGGCGGCTCCGTCCGACGGAGTGGCCACTGCGCTCGATGGTGTGTTTCCTCGTTCTGCTTGTGTTGTACTGTTGGCGCGTTTTTTTTTTTTTTCACTGTCGGTCTATTTGTTCTTAGTATCTGATTCCTATTTGCGTAGACGGGAGGCTTGTTCCGGTTGTTTCACGCCGAGAATGATTTGTCTTCTTTTTTTGTTCTAAAATCGCGTTTGTTAGCTGGGACTGTTAGCCGCCATTTTTGACAGCTCGTGGTTGTCCATGTGTGCAACAGATAGCGTCTGGACATGCTGCATTGGACAAAGTGGGTATTAGAGACTATAAATGTGTTTGGAAGGTTCTTTATCTTACAGGGTGCAGGTATGTGGAAGCAAAATCTGGTAACAGATACTATAGCAAGGAGCTTAAACATCATGGCAAGGTTCTTTGTTCTTCAGGGTAGTAGCTATGTACATATAAGATCGGTCCGATAATAATCCTGCTGGGGCTCGTCGCAACATTTGATCGCTCATAGTATAACCGGACTTTCTGTCAGAACATCTTGCTGGTTTCTTCTGCCGCCTTTTCTACTGACAACATGTTTCACTGAGACTGAATTTCTTTAGTCATGTGTTTTCTAGAAAGGAGATGGCAATATATCAGCAACTAAATTTTGGCATGTCTGTAATTTGGAGATTGGGTGGTCAGAAGTAAGCATGTGTCTATGTTTTTACGGATGTACCTTTCGGCGTAGGAGGTTCTCTGTTGCCTCTTTGTGATGCAGGAGCTGTGTGATTGCAAAGGAAAATTCATCTCTTGCTAAACACGATACAGACATGTTTACAAATTTTTCTGCTGGCACTACCAGAAACTGGCTATATTGAGCGCAGATGGCAGGTATGGCTTCCGTCAGATGATCGTACCTATGCCACATCTTCTGGTCGTATTCGTTTGTTGCTTCTAGCGCATCCTTGTACACTTCTTGGTATCATTCACCCATGTTCTTGTCTTTCACTGCACGGACCAGCGCCTTGTGACTGAGATCCTTGATGGACATATTCTAATGGTTGCGGCACTTTCGATTGCACTGTATTCTGTGAGCGCAATATCTCCGTGAAAAATGTTTGGCTCTAGATATCCAAATATGTCTTCTGGTAGGACTTCCATCTTGGCACAGCCGTGAAATTAGTTGTGTCCTTCTTGAACTATGTATGCTTGGTATATATGGGAAGCTGTAATGCCACGCTTGTCTGCTGCAAAATGTTTTTCATGCTGACGTATACAGATTGCCAAGCCTGTAAAGTAAACATGGGTGGTGTTTAGACAGCTATGTTGAAAAGCTTCTCAGCTGGTAAGAAACCGAATTTGTGCGACAGTGTCCTTGAAATTCTCATGCACTGAGTTCGCACATGATTTTTTCATAAAATTATCCGGTACCAACATGACAAAGAAAACGCCTTTCCTCTTGCAACATCAAGTTAAACTATGTTGTAAATCCTGTTAATTTATTCCAATATTGGCAGCAAACGAGATATCCATTGTAAATAAGCGATATGCCAAACTTTAATATATATTGAGTATTTAATGTTAAAAACTTAACAAACAAGCTAGAAATGATACATAGTTCACTAAGAGGAGCCAAATAACTCACCATATGGTCTTAATTTACATTCAGGCATATTATGGTGTGAGGCGAGATCAATATTAAACTTTACCGCAAATATTTTAAATGATAAAGGATTGGGTTTGATGACCTGGAATGTATAGATATTTCAATCGTGCCTGTTCAATTGCTTCTATTTAGCACTCAAATCCATCCGTACATACATGTACCCGAAGGAGTATAAAGCATGTAATCCGTATTGATTATTAGAGAGCAACATGTAATCTGTCTTGAATATTAGAAAGCAAGAGCAAGAGATTTTACAAAACAGGGAGGTCAAATAGATTCACCATTTTTCCAATGCATTATAGCTACAGAAACTTACCTATGTTCCAAGTTGCAACTAAATACAAAAGAGAAGTGTGCAGCTCTACGCTTCAAACAAAGATTCTTCAGAAAAAATATAAAACACAGAAGACATGATGTCATATAGTCGAGACCAGGCCACTCACCACTTTCGTGTAATTTCTTCGAGCAGTGTGGCACAAAGAAGAGGCAACAATTCATTAGAAACTTGAGCCGTTGAATAAGGCTTCACCACCACCTTCCCAAGGGAGTTGTCCCTGAAATAATAGATAAATCTTTTGAAGACATTGCTCGATATGTAAAAGAGGAAATAAGCATAGATAGATTGGTCAGGCCTCAACATAAGAAACTGAGAGGGACTGGCTCACGTCAACAGATAATTAAGGGATATTTCAATAGCTTTCAACATAGGAGAAAGCGGAAGTGAGCATGGACAAAGATAAAGATTCCTTGCCTACAAAACCAGATATGCCAGGTTTATACTATTTTGACTACTACATCTACTCAACAGATAAAAGCGGAAGTACAATATTAAGCGGTAAATGGATCCAACAAATTAAAGACTGAAAAATAAGAAATTTAACTCTGGTAAGAAAACAGATGATAAAACTATACAAATTGGGTCGTCCATGGATAATTAAATCAGAAAAGACCACAATCAGGCCAACGGCGAGAAATTGGCTCATGCAACAGAACAATAGATATTAAATAATAAATGTATTAGTTATTGCCTGACATGCATCTAAAGCCAATAGACTCAAAAACAAACGAGGCTCTGTTGACCAACAATTTTGTCTCTTCGATCCCTAACTAATTTCTGATACAAAAAGAACGTATTTGCAACTTGGCAAGCAGCCATTTTAAGGGCCATATTAGTATGGGCGCAACCATAGTATCCCAAATTAAAGAAGCAAGTCTCATATCAAATAATTGGTATGTATTTTTTCCTAAAAATCACACACAAATTGATTCCTCTCATTACTTATTGTACTATAAATAAAGCAAGATAAACAGAAAGAGCACTTACGATACTCTTTGGACACCTTCCGAGAGAGGTGCTTCCGTTGACATCTGCAAGTAAGAAACAATATGGCAACCATGGAATTGATTATATGCACAAGCTAGGTACAAAATAGAAAGTACACAACGGATTAGCAAAAAGAACAAGCAGTAAATACCTAGTTATACATACACTGAAACCTTTGCATCATATATGCTTTGTTTTCGTTCTTGGTCTGCTTTGTACATGTAATATTAATGGAGAGCAACAGAGGGGAACATGAACAAATAATATGAGGTTCTAATGGATGAAAGACAAAAAAAGGAAATCGTAAGGAATAAAAAGAAAACATATGGAAATATACCTAATGCTAAACCACGTATGGGTAGGAGTTAGTACTGAATCTTTGAATAAAATATTAGTGAGGTCATATGCGAAGAAAAAAAAAGGAAAACCTTGATCCATTGATATGTACATTCCATCTCATGTTCATAGTGTTTGACCTAATTCAAGGAGTGTCCAGAAACAATAAGTCTGAAACACAACATAAGAGTATTCATGTTTCAAGTTTCAATATGCAGGAAACCAGGGGCGGCGCCAGTGGGAAGTCGAGGAGGGTCGCTCGACCTGGCTCAGACTGAGCAAAAAAAGAACCCATCCTCGTGAAGCCCATGTCTTGAAGGAAACTCAGCCCCGAAAAAAAAAGTCAAACGACTCTCCATCCCACATCTCAACTTCCTCGCGTCGCCATTCCCCTGGAAAACAGAGCAAACCGGAACATTTCATACATTTGGCAGCAAACCATATAGACAAATAATTTGAGATATGGTATGTATTGTATCTTCTATGTTAATTTTATTTCCAAATAATATTGCCCGAGCTTTGACTTAACATGATGTTTTTCTTGAACTAATATTCTCCTCTTGTCTCTGTTTTGATGGCGAGGACAGAAAAACAAGCCACCACGTATGGATAAATTTTCTTTCTCGACTCACAATAATGGTACAACCTTCGCTACTTTTGAAGCCTTGACCAAACATGTGAGACAAAAGTTCAATGTTATGACCTCTGTAATTAATTCCAACTATATCACAGATTATGTGAAACAAGTGTTCAGAGACAGCACAAGTACTAAATCATAAGCAAGTACATTTAAACAACTAAGAAGATGACATACAGTATATGCACAAACCATATGCTTAATTTTTAGTCAGAAACCAAAAACCATAAAGCGGTAAATCTACAATCAAAAGTTGTTCTAAAGCAATACAAGGACCCTAAGAAAAAATATTAAATTCCCTAGAAATATTATAGTTAGAGATCTTAGATTCTGTAGACAAGGAATTGGAAACAAAAGAACAATTTAGTGCTAAATCGGACCAACATAACCTTTAGGCGTCATCATAATTAAGACCAAATATTCATGGATCATACGTGCAGTATTAAAGTGAACAAGGTAATTTCCTCATAAAAAAAGAGTTAACAGACGCAAGCCAGAAAAAACCCAGAAGTTTATGGGCCGAGTGTAGCAGCGGAAATTACTACTGCCAAACCAAAATCAGCACATAGTTCCTCTATATCCTTTCCGCTGGCACACCTTTTGGATAATATCCGCAAACATATTAGGACAATTCAACATGTATAGCATTCCTATATGAAAAAAAAACAAGTACATATGAGTCAATACCAATATGGTCAACGAAGAAACGAGCAATACAAAGCAGCGGAAATAATATACCTAAGCTCCTCAATACATGTTGTTCTAATCTCCTAGTTTGCAGCAGACCTCAATTATGTACAAGTCTCATCCACTCACTGGGTTATCCATGCAGGAAGCTCCACTTGTGCTAACACTGTATTCATACCACAATCTCCGCAGATGGCAGAAAGTGCCAGTGCACATGTCCAAATCGTGGGTGTTCTCCGGCCTGTCTCTCCGCCGCCTCCCTCGCCATCTCTTCACCACCGCACCGGGATTGATTGAACATGTTAATTTTCTCAAGGATGTGCAGCCTTTTAAACAGGTTAATGTGCTAGCTCCACAAACAAAAAACTAAAAAGAGAGATGAGCGGCCCGTGTACAACATACTCGCCTTGCAGGTCGGGAAGAAGCAGGGCCGAGGCATGTCGCGAGAGACAGCGCCGAAGTCGATCCGACCTGCGCCCACGGAGGGAGGCTTCACACCTAAAACAAGAGCACAGGGGGGAAAACTGAGAAAGACGAAAAGAAACAAACCTAATCTATAAAAACAGGCTAACTAAAAAACAAAACAACAAATCCGTCTCACCAAAAAGCAGGCCTCCTCCGAAGCCGCCGCCTCCTACGATTTTCACACGTCCAAGCAGAAGACAAACAAGGAAAAAAAACCATCCACTGCAACAACAGCGAAACCATTAAAACCGGAGGAAGCAAACACAAGAGAGAAGAAGGCAGACAAAAAGCATACCAACACGCTGGCCTGGGACCAAAGAAAGAACCGAAGAAACACCGGGCACCGAAAGCAAGGGATGTCCAGGAACGTCAACAGCAGGCCGAGCACGCCTCCGTGACGGCTGGCGCGTAGAACGCCAACCCTGGCAGCTAGCAGACGAAAAACCAGAGTAAGACAACGATAAAAAACACTAAAACAATAGCAGCGAAACAGCACAAACCAGGGCGCTTCCTGCCAGACAATCTCGACCCACCAGGAACGTCGCTCATCAGGGCATAAAACTAAGAGAAAAGACAACACATCGTAAGATCATGCAGAGAAAGGAAACCCCAGGCTGAAACCAACACGAAAACACGAAGATCCCGAATAAAAGGGAACAAAATCAAACGACAGAAACAAGGCAAACAACATGAGAGCATGCGCGCAAGCAAGTCCGAAAAGGATTCTTCCAAAGGCAAACAACGAACCAGGAGAGGCCCCCCCAACGCAACCAGGCGCGCAATCCAGCCTTGAACCTGCAGAAAAACACCGAAAAAAAAATGTGAGCACATCTGACCAACAGCGCCCGCCATCCGCCGGCGGCCGGCTACAGCACGCATCGCAGAAACACAAAAAAAACCCACGCCCGAGCCCCCGGCAACCGCAGCCTAAAAAACAAATCCCAATCTGACCTCACACATCAAAACGGAAGAGCCCCCAGACACATCTTCGTAAGAACAAATCAGGCCCTCCCAAACACAAATCAGGCCAGCACCCCTAAACACAAATCAGGCCAGCGGTCAACTCCGAATAGCAGGCAGCAAAGCAGCCCAAAACGAGCACGCAGCGTCCCCCCCTCCCCGGATCACCCCCAAAATCGGCAGCCCAGCACGGCAGCCCGCCCCCCTCCCCAGCGCAACAACACAAACAAAACAGGAGAACGCACCAGAAGAGGACGGCGGAGAAGGAAGCAGCGCCGACGACGGCGGCGAAAACGGCGAGGAAGAAGAAGCAGGAGAGGGACCGAAAAGTGGAGCACCCGGAGACCCCGAGACAGGAAACGCGTACTCAATGCCTCCTCACCGCCCGCAAACAAATAAAGAGACGGAACAAACCAGAAGACATCGGACAGACAAACGGGCCCAAGCAGAGGCAGGTCCACCTAACAGCCACACGTAAAGCAAGAACGCACAGGAGGAAAAGAAAAAAAGGACACGGGCGACCGCTCCTGCGCACATAGGCCCACAGAGCAGAGACAGCGGGAACGCCAAATCGCTGAGAATCCAGCGCTAGCACCCGGCGTAAAGCCTAAGACTAATATGAATCTCGTGCTCATGTAGCCTCAAAATCTTCACCATCTACTTCTGTCGACATTCGCACCTTTACATGTTTGAAAACAATAAGCCTTTCCGATTGTATTGAGAAACTTCATAGCCTACCACTGGAGACCGGACCTGCATATTTAGCAAGAACCACACTACTGTGCAGCCTGTGGTCTAAACGGAAATACAATTCTATTCTGAGATCATTAATGACGTCTATTATGTTCTTCCTTTCGTCTATCCAATGCCTCCCCTAATACTTAGAGCTTCCCATGTTTTCCCCTTTCCGGCATTTTTTTTTTTCATTATTTGCTATGAGGGCGGCCTAACATTAAGATTTTTTTTACAATTTCTCAAAATATCATAAAAATGAATTGCATGACTCTAACAAGAAGTTATGAAGGTTTTGGTAAAATTAAATTGTTATTTTTTTAAAAGTTACAATTAAAAATAAATCCTTGCCAAGCAAATGCAGGATTAACCGTCTAATTAATATTTTAATGTAAATAACGGATGAAGTTTAGAGAAAACACAAGGTAGTAAAGCAATTTAAAACATGGGAATGCGCAAGGATCAATATGATTGGTTGAGGAAGAGAGGGGACATATCAATGAAGTGGCACAACTGATTCCCATCCCATTTCCGATTCGGCCACCCACTCCTCGCATGCGCTTGCGCTGGTCGGCTCTCATGGTTAGAGCAAGTACAATGCGTGTTAATTATGCGTGTTAATTCATTGCATAGTAGGACTAAAGGAGCCTGGCCAGTGACATGTACGCGTGCTAATTATCGCGGTGCTCGCCCATCAGAGAATTCAACAAATTTGCTTGAGGATTTTTCAGTTATCTGTAAATGGCAGAGCTATGGGAGTGAGTGATTCGTACCTGTTCTTTGAGGGCTGGATTGTGGCGTCGGCTTGCAGGATGGATTTGTCGAAGGAGGAGTTCGGCCGGAAATCCCTCGCCATCGCCCGAGCGATGGAGGGTACCGTTTCGCCAAAGGAACCAGCTTTCTGGGCTCGGCCCATTAACATCCATTCAGTCTTGTTTGTTCGCTGAGTACTTTTCCTTCGTGAGGTAGCTAGCTTCCTTCGTTCGTTCATTTTGTTCCTGTACGTGCGATGACCCATTTTGTTTGTTCGCTGAGTACATTTCCTTCGTGAGGTAGCTAGCTTCCTTCGTTCGTTCATTTTGTTCCTGTACGTGCAATGACCCATTTAGTTATAACTAGCTCATGTACGGTGACCAATTTAGTTAACGTATAGCTCATGAGGTAGCTAGCTCATTTCCGTACGTGAACTGATCCATATTTTTTACTTTTTCTTTCATACGTTTCTTTTCACGTTTTTTCTTTTTCATTATTCACAAATTTTATTTATCATTTAAAAAATTCATCTTCATTTTTTCTTTCCTTTTTTCTTTAATATATTATCTTCACATATTTATAAATTAGTTCCTAGGTCCATTTTTGTTCCTAGATCCATTAAGCTTTTTGTTCGTAGTGTTGTTCCTCACTTTTAGTTCTAAACTTTTTGTTCCTATGTCACGAAACTTTTTGTTTCTACATTTGTTTCCAAGTGTTTTGTTCCTATCTTCATGGAACTTTGTTCCCATGTAGACATTTTTGTTCCTAACTCCATTGTGACTATTGTTCCGAGCTTTTTTGTTCCTATGTAAACGCAACTTTTTGTTCCTACATTTTTTCCCAGGTGTTTTTGTTCATGTATGATGTAATTCCCACTGTATTCATAAAGTTATTAAGTTGTCCTTGTTTTGAACATCTGATATATATCATTGAATATGTGATTCGATTGTGGAACTATATATTCATGTTGTTCATACTAGATTGTCCTTGGTCCTTTAGGTTGTGCTGGACACACACCCTAGACTAATGTGAGTGTTGGCTGATGACACGGTTCCACTTGTCATGGGCATGGTGATGCCATTCCAACGTTCACGGACTTGGCTAAAGAGTTTAGCAAGTCGGACTGACCCACATTGAGATGCAACGATCAAGTCGTCATTTGTAGTCTCAATCAATGTAATCCTTAGACCTGAGGTTGTCGCACAATCCGAGTTGTGGATCACCGACTTAGGTTCTGTCAAACGTTGTTCTGTGACAAGGCAACTATAAAGGCAGAGTTCGGTCGAATGAGAAGCAAGCTGCGTGATGTGGATAATCAAGATGGGATTTTGCCCCTCCGAATGGAGATATTCTCTGGGCCCTCTCGAGTGATATGATTCAGGAAGCATGGCCATGCGCGACTCATTAAGTGTTAACTGTGTCGATTGACTAAGAGTTAGTCAATGAATCACATATCACGGATCGAGAAGAGAGTTGAGCTATTTAAGGGATGACGATAAATCGCCTATAGCTCGACAAGGTATATCGTGAGGCAAAAGGGACTAAGATGAATATCACATTGAAAGGTATGTCGTCATGACTCAATGGAACTTGGAGTCGGCACGTTCTGCTAGGAGCGCTACCGATTGATCGATTGAGAGTCGACTCTAATCGTGTCCAAGTCGCCATGAGCCTGCAGGGTCACACACTTAAGAGCGGGAGCAAATATTGGTTGGGTTGGACCCGAACCGGAAATGGACTGAGTTAGTGAGTCGGACTCACAGAGGGAATGGGCCACAAGTGTTGTGCAAGCCCATTACCATACGCTATATAAAGAGGGGCGCAGGTTGCCCAACGGGCAAGTTAGTCCACTCTCCCATGCGTTGGGAAACCCTAGCCCCACTCAGTCCAGCCGCCGCACCGGACCTAGCAGTCCGCCGTCGGAGCTCCTCCTCGTACGTGTGGATACCGGCAGAGGTGCTGTAACGTTCAGCACTTCGACGTTCGAGGATTGGATCGCCGGACCGGATCGTGGACTGCACTGCCCCGACAGACGCGCTAATCGATAATCCGCACCTGCGCGTCTAGTGGTAATACTCGTGGCCTTCTACCTCGGCTAGATCTTGGGAGTACCGCGTAGGAAAAGTTTTTCGTTTATCTATACGCGACCCAACAGTGGTATCAGAGCGGTAGCTTCTGGTATTAGGCCCGAGATCCGTACATATGTGATATGTAGTTAGCGTTAGATGTGATCTAATTACTGTTTTGGTGGTCGGTCTATGAGATAGATCGGTTTTGTACAAGGTTGATTGGATCAATCGTACTCGGGTTAATTGATGATCAGGTTTCCGTGATCATACTGCTAAGGTCGTGGAACAACTTACCCCTACCGGTCGGTTTCCGCCATCGGGGTATACCGTGACACATAAATCCAGTTGCGGTGATCGAAGATCAAAGAGTTTGGTCGAATCGGAATACGGATCAGATTCGGGTAAAATCGTTTATATCCGATGAAGAAATCCATGATCGGAATGCAGATGAGATCTGCGTTTTCCGAAATCAACGGGCGCTGCCCGCACCCGCGAGGGCGCTGCCCCTTCGATCCCCGCCCGCTATCCGGCTAGCGGGACCGCCGTCGTCCTGTCGTAGCGCCTTAGATGTCGTTGCGAGTTTCACAACGCCGGTAGATATCGTATCTATGCATAACTTGTTTTTGCAGGAAGTTGTGAATGGTATGGCTTATGTGCATGTGATGTGTGTAATCCATACATGATCTGCGTATCATGTTTTTTGTCAGCCGGCTGGAGCCTAGGTGCTGTCATATTATTGTATACCGGCCTGCGTGTCGGATTCTCTATGTAAATTTCATTTACTTAGCTAGTGTAGCTTGTTGGAGAACCCGGAAGGCATGCAAGTCGATGTACAAGTCGGCTACATGGAGTAAGATGGCACGTGACAAGAGTTGGCACGAGTCGACTTACAAGCTTCGTGGAGATGGAGATCACCATGAAGAGAGCCATACCATTTCACATTATAATTGCTTATTTGTGTTATTGTTATGTCTCTATTACTCTATTTAGATAGTTGGTAGATTCTTTAATCCCTCAAAGAAGGTCTAGTCGGTCGCCCCGCCGTGCTGCACCATCACAAGTCGGACATTCTTGGTAGTGGGCTCATAAAATTGAGGTGCTACCAATTTCTTTCCGGTTAGGTGGGGTTTGAGTCGGACTCTTACACGCAGAAGCACTTGGTAAATCTAGACGAGTCCATCACAACGGTTGTGGGGCTCGGGGCGAGGTAGGTTGGGAGCCGGGGCATATGATGTCACCCAACTAACAGAGTCGTATAGAGATACGATTGGCAAGGTGTTGCCTACCTAGATCACTTGACGGCTAGCGGTGATGCTAAAGCTCACTAGTCGGCTTGCTTATTTAGGGTCCTGAATCACTTAGCAACCATCGGAGGGATGTTGGTTCTAGTGGGAGCATAAGTATTAAAACGTTTAATATGTCTGCTCTTTTATGAATACATGTCTTAAGTGTTTTTGCGTATTTTCTGTTGTAGATCAATGGCACCTAGCAACCTTCCTCAGTTGTCCACTTTTGCGTTGAGGTCAATCCTAGAGAAAGATAAGCTTAATGGAATTAATTTCACCAACTGGTATCGTAATCTGAGGATAGTCCTCAAGCATGACAAGAAAGAACATGTTCTAGAAACTCCACTTCCAGATGAGCCTGATGACGATGCGACTGTCGCTGTCATGAATCCCTACCGTAAGGCTAGAGATGAGTCTACGGAGATTAGCTGTCTTATGCTTGCACACATGGAACCGGACTTGCAGCAGCAGTTCGAGAATGTTGAGGCCTACGATATGATCGAAAGCCTCAAAAGTATGTTCCAGGCTCAAGCAAGGACTGAGAGGTATCAAGTCTCTCAAGCTTTGCTTGGCTGTAAGCTTAAAGACGGCGATCCACTGAGTCCGCATGTAATCAAGATGATTGGTTACATACAGTCTTTGGATCGCTTGGGCTTCTCAATTAAAGAAGAGATCGCCACTGATATAATTCTGAACTCTCCCTAGTGCGTATGGTCCGTTCATCTCGAACTATCATATGCATGGTATGGATAAGAGTATCACTGAATTACATGGGATGCTCAAAACGGCAGAGGCTGATATCAAGAAAGGCACCACTCAAGTGTTGATGGTGCAGAATAAGGCTAAGTTCAAGAAGAGTTCTTGGACTAAGAAGAAGAAGGATAAGTCAGGAGGTAGCGCCCATGGCCCTGTCCAGAGTGCTTCCTCAAAGACTAAGCCTTCTCCTACAGCCGGAGCCAATTGCTTCTATTGCAAGCAGGATGGCCACTGGAAGAGGAACTGCACCAAGTATTTGGCTGACAAGGCCAAGAGTGGAGGTATGACTTCCGACTCAGGTACACTTGTGGCAATGTTATAGACATTTATCTTGCTGATGCACCTAATAGTTCTTGGGTATATGATACCGGATCAGTCATTCACATTTGCAACTCGTTGCAGGGGCTGGTAAGAACTAGGAGCGTGGCAAGAGGAGAGGTTGACATTCGGGTCGGCAACAAGGCGAGAGTCGCTGCGTTGGAAGTCGGCACGATGCAACTTCATTTACCTTCAGGATTTATTTTGGAACTAAATAATTGTTATTATGTTCCAGCGCTTAGTCGAAACATTATTTCCGCCTCATGTTTGATGAGACAAGGTTATGAGTCGAATATTAAGAATAATGGTTGTTCTTTATATTTGAAAGATATGTTATGGCTTTGCACCCGTTCAGAACGGGTTATTTATTTTAAATCTTGATAGTGAATCGGTCTAACATAAATGTTAAAAGGTTGAAACCAAATGATCTGAATATGACTTACTTTTGGCACTGTCGGCTTGGTCATATAAGTTGGAAGCGCATGAAGAAGCTCCATGATGATGGACTTCTAACTTCGTTTGACTTAGAGTCATTCGAGACATGCGAATCATGCCTACTAGGCAAGATGACCAAGACACCTTTTGCAAGGAGTTGTGAAAGGGCGTCCGACTTGTTGGAACTAATACATAGTGATGTATGTGGACCAATGAGTACGACAGCCAGAGGTGGTTATGAGTACTTCATTACCTTCACTGATGATTTGAGTAGGTATGGATATATCTATTTAATGAAACACAAGTCGGAAGCCTTTGAAAAGTTCAAGGAATTCCAGAATGAGGTACAAAATCAGCTCGGCAAGAAAATAAAGTTTCTACGGTCGGACCGTGGAGGCGAGTACATGAGCCATGAGTTTGATGACCATCTAAAGAGTTGTGGAATAGTTCCTCAACTCACTCCGCCGGGTACACCGCAGAGAAACGGTGTATCGGAACGGAGAAATCGGACCTTGTTGGACATGGTACGATCAATGATGAGTCAGACAGATCTACCTTTATCATTTTGGGGTTATTGTCTAGAAACTGCAGCTTTCACACTAAACAGAGTACCATCAAAGTCAGTAGAGAAGACACCACATGAGATGTGGACTGGTAAAAAGCCAAGTTTGTCTTTTCTAAAGATTTGGGGTTGTGAAGCATTTGTCAAGCGACTTCAGTCGGACAAGCTCACGCCCAAGTCGGATAAGTGTATTTTCGTGGGGTATCCGAGGAAACCTTGGGGTACTACTTCTACAACCGGGAAGAGGGCAAAGTGTTTGTCGCTCGGAATGGTGTCTTCCTTGAGAAAGAGTTTCTCATCGGGAAGTCAGTGGGAGCACAGTGCAACTCGAAGAAATTCGAGAGGAACCGGCTAGGGGCGAGTCGGCGAACGCCTTGGAGGCTGAGCCGGTCGTGGTACCTACACCGGTAACAGCACCTGAACCACGGAGATCTGCCAGATTACAGAGTGCTCGAGATGTTTTACTGTTAGACAGTAACGAGCCGGCAACTTATTCGGAAGCGATGGTGGGATCTGATTCCGAGTCATGGCTTGGAGCCATGAGATCCGAGTTAAAGTCCATGGATGAAAACCAAGTTTGGAATTTGGTTGATCTGCCTGACGGTGCAAGACCCGTCGAGTGCAAATGGGTCTTTAAGAAGAAAATTGATATGGATGGAAATATTTCCGTCTATAAAGCACGACTTGTCGCGAAGGGGTTCCGACAGGTTCAAGGAGTTGACTACGACGAGACATTCTCGCCTGTAGCGATGCTTAAAATCAATTCGGATCATGTTAGCCATAGCAGCCTATTTCGACTATGAGATATGGCAGATGGATGTCAAGACGGCTTTCCTTAATGGAAATTTAACTGAGGACGTGTATATGATACAGCCCGAAGGTTTTGTCGATCCAGCTAATGCTGACAAGGTATGCAAACTTCAGAAATCCATTTATGGGTTGAAGCAAGCATCTCGGAGTTGGAACATTCGCTTTGATGAGGTAGTCAAATCGTTTGGCTTCATCAAGAGCGATCATGATTCTTGTTTATACAAGAAGTTTAGTGGGAGCAAAGTAAACTTTCTAATCTTATATGTGGATGACATATTGCTGATTGGAAATGATGTCATGATGTTGCAAGAAACCAAAGAGTCATTGGAAAGGAGTTTCTCAATGAAGGATTTGGGTGAGGCAACTTACATATTAGGAATCAGGATCTATAGAGATAGATCCAGGCGGCTCATTGGATTGAGTCAGAGTACTTATCTGGACAAGGTTTTGAAGAAATTCAAAATGGAAGAGTCCAAGAAGGGATTCTTACCGATGTCCCATGGCATAAAACTTAGCAAGACTCAGTGTCCTTCGACAACTGATGAGCGAAGTCGGATGAGTGTGATCCCGTATGCTTCGGCAATCGGATCCATCATGTATGCCATGATTTGTACTAGGCCAGATGTTTCCTATGCTCTAAGTGTTACGAGCAGATACCAGGCTGACCCTGGCGAAGCCCACTGGGCAGCGGTTAAAAACATTCTTAAGTATTTGAGAAATACTAAGGAAATGTTCCTAGTTTATGGAGGTGATGAGGAATTCAGTGTAAAGGGTTACACGGATGCGAGTTATCTCACCGACTCAGATGATTCTCGTTCGCAATCGGGATACGTGTTCGTAATGAACGGAGGAGCTGTGAGCTGAAGAGTTCCAAGCAAGATACGGTGTCTGCATCTACAACAGAGGCTGAGTATATTGCTGCCTCAGAGGCGGCAAAGGAAGCTGTTTGGATCAGGAACCTCCTGATTGATCTTGGTGTGGTTCAGGGCGCGTCCAATCCTTTGGACGTATATTGTGACAACAATGGTGCTATCGCACAGGCCAAGGAACCTAGACAACACCAGAAGAACAAACATATACTCATGCGGTACCACCTCATTCGCCAGTTTGTCGAACAAGGTGATATCAAGTTATGCAAAGTACACACGGATGCAAACATTGCAGATCCGTTGACAAAGGCGCTACCACAGCCTAAGCATGAGGCGCACACGAGAGGTATGGGCATTAGATGCCTAGGCATATGATGCCAGGATGATTGACTCTAGTGCAAGTGGGAGACTGTTGGGAATATGCCCTAGAGGCAATCATGTATGATGTAATTCCCACTGTATTCATAAAGTTATTAAGTTGTCCTTGTTTTGAACATCTGATATATATCATTGAATATGTGATTCGATTGTGGAACTATATTCATGTTGTTCATACTAGATTGTCCTTGGTCCTTTAGGTTGTGCTGCACACACACCCTAGACTAATGTGAGTGTTGGCTGATGACACGGTTCCACTTGTCATGGGCATGGTGATGCCATTCCACGTTCACGGACTTGGCTAAAGAGTTTAGCAAGTCGGACTGACCCACATTGAGATGCAACGATCAAGTCGTCATTTGTAGTCTCAATCAATGTAATCCTTAGACCTGAGGTTGTCGCACAATCCGAGTTGTGGATCACCGACTTAGGTTCTGTCAAACGTTGTCTGTGACAAGGCAACTATAAAGGCAGAGTTCGGGTCGAATGAGAAGCAAGCTGCGTGATGTGGATAATCAAGATGGGATTTTGCCCCTCCGAATGGAGAGATATTCTCTGGGCCCTCTCGAGTGATATGATTCAGGAAGCATGGCCATGCGCGACTCAGTTAAGTGTTAACTGTGTCGATTGACTAAGAGTTAGTCAGATGAATCACATATCACGGATCGAGAAGAGAGTTGAGCTATTTAAGGGATGACGATAAATCGCCTATAGCTCGACAAGGTATATCGTGAGGCAAAAGGGACTAAGATGAATATCACATTGAAAGGTATGTCGTCATGACTCAATGGAACTTGGGAGTCGGCACGTTCTGCTAGGAGCCGCTACCGATTGATCGATTGAGAGTCGGACTCTAATCGTGTCCAAGTCGCCATGAGCCTGCAGGGTCACACACTTAAGAGCGGGAGCAAATATTGGTTGGGTTGGACCCGAACCGGAAATGGACTGAGTTAGTGAGTCGGACTCACAGAGGGAATGGGCCACAAGTGTTGTGCAGCCCATTACCATACGCTATATAAAGAGGGGCGCAGGTTGCCCAACGGGCAAGTTAGTCCACTCTCCCATGCGTTGGGAACCCTAGCCCCACTCAGTCCAGCCGCCGCACCGGACCTAGCAGTCCGCCGTCGGAGCTCCTCCTCGTACGTGTGGATACCGGCAGAGGTGCTGTACGTTCAGCACTTCGACGTTCGAGGGATTGGATCGGCCGGACCGGATCGTGGGACTGCACTGCCCCGACCAGACGCGCTACATCGATAATCCGCACCTGCGCGTCTAGTGGTAATACTCGTGGCCTTCTACCTCGGCTAGATCTTGGGAGTACCGCGTAGGAAAAGTTTTTCGTTTATCTATACGCGACCCAACAGTTTTGTTCCTATGTCCATGGAACTTTGTTCCCATATAGACATTTTTGTTTTTAGCTCCATTGTGCCTTTTGTTCCTATAGTTTTCCCCATACAGACATTTTTGTTTATAACTCTATTTGTGTCTTTTGTTCCAAGTTTTTTGTTCCTATGTCAACGGAACTTTATGTTCCTATATTTTTTCCAAATGTTTTTGTTCCTATGTTCATGGAACTTTGTTCCCATATAGACATTTTTTGTTCCTAGCTCCATTGTACCTTTTGTTCCTACACTTTTCCCTATATAGACATTTTTGTTTCTAGCTCTATTGTGTCTTTTTTTCCAAGTTTTTTGTTCCTATGTCAACAGAACTTTTTGTTCCGGAAATTTTTGTTTCTACATTTTTCCCAGGTGCTTTGTTCCTATGTCCATGGAATTTTGTTCCCATATAGACATTTTTGTTCCTATCTCCATTGTGCCTTTTGTTCCTACACTTTTCCCCAAGTGTTTTGTTCCTATGCCCATGGAACTTTGTTCCCATATAGACCTTTTTGTTTCTAGCTCTATTGTGCCTTTTGTTCTATGACGCCCCGAGATCGGGCACTATGCAAATTTCAGCATTTCCACCAAAATCCATATAATAACCGATTCCAGGTTGCCACTTGTGATAACATTACAACAGTTCACGAATATTCCGCAACAACAACAGAAAAGATATATATACAAGACGACTCAAACGAGTCAAGGATACAACTGATACAATACAAAGATCCAAATAACAGCGGAAGAATCAACATAGTGTCCGACTACGGACAAGATACAAAATGGACTAAGAGTCCTGAAGATAACCGATGGCGTCCAATCCCTGCCCAGGCCAAGTCGGAGGGATTCCCAAGCTAACGTCGTCAGACTTCAAACCTGTTGACTGCAATGTGGAATATGCAGCCACGAAAAGAATTCGTGGATCAGTACGGTTAAGTACTGGCAAATGGATAAACCATACTCACAAGATACCAGTGTAACCAATCATCACAAGATACAAATATTTTGGGGTACAACGGAAAGGAAGGGCTTACTGCAAGGAAGCGGCAGCGGGCTGCACTAACTAACTACAGAGACGCGCTACAACATCCGGCTAAAAGAAAGGGATAAGATAGCGAATCAGAACCAACTACAACTACTCACCACACAATACCCATCCAATGTTACCCCCTAATAAGGAAGCAACCCAAGGAAACTCACACGGTTGTTTAAGGTGACATTCATTTTGATGGTGGAAGCAATCTATATTACTAGTCAAGTTATCATCGTTAAGTGTAAGTTGTCTGAGTACTTGTTAGCCAGCACTTTCACCAAGTCATCCATAACCGCGGACAACACGGCTTCTCGAGAAGATTTAACCCTGCAGGGATGCACCAATTTGGCCGTACACGTAAGAATAACCCGCCAGACGGGGGATCAACCCACCAAGCGAGGTACTCAACACAACCCAACTCTTCTTCGCATCAAGCCCAAAGAACCACGTGATGTGCGTGCGCAGCTAATCGAGCCCCCACGAAGAAAACGGGGACCCTCATAGCACTCTAAGACCACGCCGCCCTAAATGCCGACTACAAAAGTTCCACCGTGGCACCAAGGGTTCGCATCTGCATATGCATGCATCAAATGGAAATCCCGAACTAAGTGTGGCGATTTGGACGAGATGCGAATAGAATCAGAATTGCGGGGGGCGCCCATAATCGCTTCCCACATGCGGTTAGTGCGCTCATCATGGATCAATGAACAAGACCCTTTTCCTAATTAGGGTCGACACTAGCATGCCTCAAAACCACGCCGGGCCTCCTGCCGGTGCCTTATCATCAAATTAATATTACCCGAAATATTAGCATGTTGTTGATTGAATTGAAACCCAACTATCAAACTAAACAGGTGATAAGACGGACAACAAGACTTGAGCGCAAACAACACTAAGCATGCAACTACGACACGAGGGCCAACAAGGTAAACAAACAACATCTAATAGGAAGTGGAAGGAAGGCTATATCATGGCTGCAAGGTAAACATATGATAGGATCGAGACACAAGCATCGAATCATAAGGCTAGAATAAAGGCAACGGAAAGAATCGGTAACAAGTGATGAAAGGCAGCCATAGGTAGCAAGTGAGTATACTTGCCTGGAATCCAGCAAGTAGATCCGCATAACTTGTCGTTGCTCACATCATCTCAATGTCCTATCCGCGAAGAACTAGAACAAACACCGGATGCAACAATTACTTCTACGGCAAAGATCCAGCATGATTAAGATATGGATGCATGACAAGTTTAAGGATGCATCAAAGATAAACTAGTTGACATGGTAATCATATTTAAATGGGCCCGTATGCAATTTGGATTGCATCTGGAAAGGCCCATGAATTAATGTTGAATTAAATGATCTACAAATAACCATCATGTGAAAGTTGATTAGAATGATGCATGGATGATGAAAACAATAAGAAAACAACAATATTTTCAGTTTGATATGTTGTTTACCAAGTTTGGAATTTTATTTATTAAGTTATGAAATTTGGCTTCTTAAATGATTTACACAAGCATTTGTTGTTTTCACCCATTTTAATTGTTCAAAACAGCTAGCAAAAATCATATTTGGAAAGAACACCAAATTTTAGATGGAATACATATTTCATTTGTTGAATTTGGATTTAAAAAGAATTAATTATGTATTAAACAAGTTTGGACAAGATTTAAATGAATTTAATTCAAGTATGAAATTATTTGAATTTTTATTTGTTCAAAACATTAAATAAAATTCATATTTGAAAAGATTATATTTTACTGGTTTGAAAACATATTTTATATGTTAAAAAAGAATTTAATTTGACCAAGTTATTAATTTAGCAATTTTAAATGATTTAAACAAGATTTAAATTATTTAACCAATTTTAATTAGTCAAAACAGGAAACAAAGTTTATATTTGGAAAGGTTGTTCAATTTTGCATGGAAAACATAATTTACATGTGCCATTTGAATTAGTTATGAATTTGACCAAATTTGAAATAGTAGTTTGAATTTGAATTTTGGAAAACAT
Organism: Alopecurus myosuroides; assembly: GCA_028641055.1. Lineage (NCBI taxonomy): Eukaryota > Viridiplantae > Streptophyta > Magnoliopsida > Poales > Poaceae > Alopecurus > Alopecurus myosuroides. The sequence continues at coordinate 59,795 of JAPCYS010001995.1, forward strand.
CTGAAATGTTCAAAACAGTAAACAAATGATTTAAACATGTAGATAATTAAATTTGGGATTGAAAACATATTTAATATGTTGAATTTGAATTTGAATTGCGGGATCTATGATGGTTTGAAATCCAGGGACCAATCTGTGAAAATTACAGGGACTTGAAAATAAAAGAAAAAGGCCAGAAAATGAATTTCACCTCGCAGGGACCCATCCTAGGCCACTGACAAGGGGGCCCTGGCCACCGTGGCGCTCGCGTGGCGTGTGTGTGCGCGCACGTGGCTGCAGGGTCGCTGACAGGGGGCCCCACCTATCAGCGCGCGTGGTAAAATGTTGGTTTTTATTCCGCGAGGGAGGGGCTCGAACCCTAGCCCGCGGGTGCGCGTGCGCCATGCGTTGCCACTGCGCTGCTGTTCGTTTTGTGACAGAACAGAGGAAGGCGTGGTTTTAGGGTTCAGTTTCGTCAGTAACTGAATTGACGAAAGTTCAGTTACCTGAACTTTGGCGTCGAGGGCACGGTCGCCGGCGGCGACTGCTGCACTGCTGCTGCTGTGCGTGCCCGTGGATGTGCGGGAGGTGTACGTGCGCGTGGGCCACTGACAAGGGAAAGGAGAGAGGAGGGAGAGGTGGTGGTCACCACCTCTGTCGTCGATGCAGCGGCTCGGTGGTGGTGGCCGGCGACGTGGACAGGGACGGCGGCGATGATCCAGGGGCTCCCAGTCCTCGCTGCGGTGTCGAGGAGGAAGAGGACGGCACGGGGAACCGATTCCCGGGCCTATCACGCGCGGTGGTGCATCGTGGCGACGGCGATTGCCGGAGTTGGTGGCGGTGGCGTGCGGTGGAGGTGGTGCAGAGAGGGAACAGCGGGAGAGAGAGAGAAGAAAGGAGGAGGAGAAAGATGGCGGCGGCGGCAGAGAGATGGAGGAGGGAGAGAGGAGGCTAGGGCACGGCCTAGGGAGGTACATATAGGGAGGAGGGGGAGCAGGTGAGCTCCTGCTCGGTGGGGGCCCCCCCCTCTCTGTGTCTCCGTACAGAGGTAAGGGAAGGGGTACGCAGGCCGTGGGGGGGCTGGGCCTGGGCTGGTGGGCTCAGCCCACTTGGCTGGCCTGCCCCCTTCTTTCTTTTCTGTTTTATTTTTCTCTTTTTTTTTTGCTGAAATGAAAAGATAGGAAAGGAGAGAAAAATATAGGGGTCTTTGGGGTTTTTTAAAATTTGGTGATAACTTTTATGGGTTAATTATTACCAAAGCTCATCTGTGCCAATTTTTGTTTTTAAAAAATTTAAAGTTTGGTTGCTGTTTGAAAATTCAAGTGAATTTGAGTAATTTTGGTATTAATTGAATAATTGAAAGAAGCAAGTTAAAAGTTTTTAATTTCAAGTTTATTGGAAACAAAATGATTGGTTTGATTTGAAAGTTTCATTTGAAAATTGTAACAGAACAAGTATGAACAAGGATTTTGAAATTTGATTTGAAATTCAAATTAGGGTTTTAATAAAAGATGATTTATTTAACCAAGCAAATATTAATTCCAAATTAACTTTTATTGAAAAACTATTTGAGTTTGAAAAACACAGGTGCATTGTTTGAAGATTTTAAATTGATTTGAATTTTTGTTTTGTGTTTGAATTGGTTTGCAAACAAGGTGCAGATGATGCATGTGATGCAATGCCAAAAAGGAAAACAACCAATTTTCTAAAATTAGGGATAACACCCCAGGTGTTACAGACGACACCACTAACAAGGGATTGCGCCCTTGCAATCCACCCCCTAACCCGGGAAGGGAAAGAAGTTCGACTCTCGATTCTTCATGCTTCCAGTTGATCTCCTCGACATCACTAACAAGGGCTTCTCGACACCACTAACAAGAGATTCTTGCTCGGAGTGACGACGATGTATTTCCACCAGGAATCTTCCGATGATCGAACCTATTAGGTTAAAGGCTCAGAAAACGTCCACCCTCGTAGGATCCTAAAACTTTGAAAGATAGACAAGAGGGGAGACTCCAAAACAAATAAGATGGGAGGGGAAATAGAATAGAGATAAGGAGAAAACAAGAATCCTATTGAGATGTTTCTAAAATAGTTTAGCAGAAATAGTTTTTACACTCTAGAAACAACGACCGTTAGCGAGGTTATCCTACAGGCATTGTGGACTCGTTGCTTCGATAACCATTCGTATCGAAACAACTTTGGGAATCGGAAACCATGCTCTGATATCATTTGTGACGCCCCGAGATCGGGCACTATGCAGATTTCAGCATTTCCACCAAAATCCACATAATAACCGATTCCAGGTTGCCACTTGTGATAACATTACAACAGTTCACGAATATTCCGCAACAACAACAGAAAAGATATATATACAAGACGACTCAAACGAGTCAAGGATACAACTGATACAATACAAAGATCCAAATAACAGCGGAAGAATCAACATAGTGTCCGACTACGGACAAGATACAAAATGGACTAAGAGTCCTGAAGATAACCGATGGCGTCCAATCCCTGCCCAGGCCAAGTCGGAGGGATTCCCAAGCTAACGTCGTCAGACTTCAAACCTGTTGACTGCAATGTGGAATATGCAGCCACGAAAAGAATTCGTGGATCAGTACGGTTAAGTACTGGCAAATGGATAAACCATACTCACAAGATACCAGTGTAACCAATCATCACAAGATACAAATACTTTGGGGTACAACGGAAAGGAAGGGATTACTGCAAGGAACCGGCAGCGGGCTGCACTAACTAACTACAGAGACGCGCTACAACATCCGGCTAAAAGAAAGGGATAAGATAGCGAATCAGAACCAACTACAACTACTCACCACACAATACCCATCCAATGTTACCCCCTACTAAGGAAGCAACCCAAGGAAACTCACACGGTTGTTTAAGGTGACATTCATTTTGATGGTGGAAGCAATCTATATTACTAGTCAAGTTATCATCGTTAAGTGTAAATTGTCTGAGTACTTGTTAGCCAGCACTTTCACCAAGTCATCCATAACCGCGGACAACACGGCTTCTCGAGAAGATTTAACCCTGCAGGGATGCACCAATTTGGCCGTACACGTAAGAATAACCCGCCAGACGGGGGATCAACCCACCAAGCGAGGTACTCAACACAACACAACTCTTCTTCGCATCAAGCCCAAAGAACCACATGCTGTGCGTGCGCGGCTAATCGAGCCCCCACGAAGAAACCTGGGACCCTCATAGCACTCTAAGACCACGCCGCCCTAAATGCCGACTACAAAAGTTCCACCCTGGCGCCAAGGGTTCGCATCTGCATATGCATGCATCAAATGGAAATCCCGAACTAAGTGTGGCGATTTGGACGAGATGCGAATAGAATCAGAATTGCGGGGGGCGCCCATAATCGCTTCCCACATGCGGTTAGTGCGCTCATCATGGATCAATGAACAAGACCCTTTTCCTAATTAGGGTCGACACTAGCATGCCTCAAAACCACGCCGGGCCTCCTGCCGGTGCCTTATCATCAAATTAATATTACCCGAAATATTAGCATGTTGTTGATTGAATTGAAACCCAACTATCAAACTAAACAGGTGATAAGACGGACAACAAGACTTGAGCGCAAACAACACTAAGCATGCAACTACGACACGAGGGCCAACAAGGTAAACAAACAACAGCTAATAGGAAGTGGAAGGAAGGCTATATCATGGCTGCAAGGTAAACATATGATAGGATCGAGACACAAGCATCGAATCATAAGGCTAGAATAAAGGCAACGGAAAGAATCGGTAACAAGTGATGAAAGGCAGCCATAGGTAGCAAGTGAGTATACTTGCCTGGAATCCAGCAAGTAGATCCGCATAACTTGTCGTTGCTCACATCATCTCAACGTCCTATCCGCGAAGAAGCATCGAACTAGAACAAACACCGGATGCAACAATTACTTCTACGGCAAAGATCCAGCATGATCAAGATATGGATGCATGACAAGTTTAAGGATGCATCAAAGATAAACTAGTTGACATGGTAATCATATTTAAATGGGCCCATATGCAATTTGGATTGCATCTGGAAAGGCCCATGAATTAATGTTGAATTAAATGATCTACAAATAACCATCATGTGAAAGTTGATTAGAATGATGCATGGATGATGAAAACAATAAGAAAACAACAATATTTTGAGTTTGATATGTTGTTTACCAAGTTTGGAATTTTATTTATTAAGTTATGAAATTTGGCTTCTTAAATGATTTACACAAGCATTTGTTGTTTTCACCCATTTTAATTGTTCAAAACAGCTAGCAAAAATCATATTTGGAAAGAACACCAAATTTTAGATGGAATACATATTTCATTTGTTGAATTTGGATTTAAAAAGAATTAATTATGTATTAAACAAGTTTGGACAAGATTTAAATGAATTTAATTCAAGTATGAAATTATTTGAATTTTTATTTGTTCAAAACATTAAATAAAATTCATATTTGAAAAGATTATATTTTACTGGTTTGAAAACATATTTTATATGTTCAAAAAGAATTTAATTTGACCAAGTTATTAATTTAGCAATTTTAAATGATTTAAACAAGATTTAAATTATTTAACCAATTTTAATTAGTCAAAACAGGAAACAAAGTTTATATTTGGAAAGGTTGTTCAATTTTGCATGGAAAACATAATTTACATGTGCCATTTGAATTAAATTTGAATTAGTTATGAATTTGACCAAATTTGAAATAGTAGTTTGAATTTGAATTTTTGAAAACATTTGAAATGTTCAAAACAGTAAACAAATGATTTAAACATGTAGATAATTAAATTTGGGATTGAAAACATATTTAATATGTTGAATTTGAATTTGAATTGCGGGATCTATGATGGTTTGAAATCCAGGGACCAATCTGTGAAAATTACAGGGACTTGAAAATAAAAGAAAAAGGCCAGAAAATGAATTTCACCTCGCAGGGACCCATCCTAGGCCACTGACAAGGGGGCCCTGGCCACCGTGGCGCTCGCGTGGCGTGTGTGTGCGCGCACGTGGCTGCAGGGTCGCTGACAGGGGGCCCCACCTATCAGCGCGCGTGGTAAAATGTTGGTTTTTATTCCGCGAGGGAGGGGCTCGAACCCTAGCCCGCGGGTGCGCGTGCGCCATGCGTTGCCACTGCGCTGCTGTTCGTTTTGTGACAGAACAGAGGAAGGCGTGGTTTTAGGGTTCAGTTTCGTCAGTAACTGAGAGACGAAAGTTCGTTACCTGAACTTTGGCGTCGAGGGCGGGCGGCGACTGCTGCTGCTGCTGTGCGTGCCGTGGATGTGCGGGAGGTGTACGTGCGCGTGGGCCACTGACAAGGGAAAGGAGAGAGGAGGGAGAGGTGGTGTGGTCACCACCTCTGTCGTCGATGCAGCGGCTCGGTGGTGGTGGCCGGCGACGTGGACAGGGACGGCGGCGATGATCCAGGGGCTCCAGTCCTCGCTGCTGTGTCGAGGAAGAGGACGGCACGGGGAACCGATTCCCGGGCCTATCACGCGCGGTGGTGCATCGTGGCGACGGCGATTGCCGGAGTTGGTGGCGGTGGCGTGCGGTGGAGGTGGTGCAGAGAGGGAACAGCGGGAGAGAGAGAGAAGAAAGGAGGAGGAGAAAGATGGCGGCGGCGGCAGAGAGATGGAGGAGGGAGAGAGGAGGCTAGGGCACGGCCTAGGGAGGTACATATAGGGAGGAGGGGGAGCAGGTGAGCTCCTGCTCGGTGGGGGAGCCCCCCTCCTCTCTGTGTCTCCGTACAGAGGTAAGGGAAGGGGTACGCAGGCCGTGGGGGGGCTGGGCCTGGGCTGGTGGGCTCAGCCCACTTGGCTGGTGTAGAGGCCCCAGACCGGTAGGTCCAGAACCCCTCATATGCATTCATTCACGATCCCAGAAGAACCAGTCGTGAACAACATACGTAGTTGGCATACAGAATACATCATCCATTACACGAATATAGAGTCTTACATAAATGGTCACATGACCAAGTTCTTGATAACTGTCACGCAGGACAGACATTCAAAGTAAATACAGCGGAAGACGATAAGCATAGCGTAGTAGAACCCGAGTCACGCCTCATCCTACAGGCTGCTGACTGGGAGACGATCCTAACTCGCAGGGCCATCAGCGTAGAACTCCTCCTCATAGTACTCCTCCTGAGGTGGCTCCTCGTAGTCTGATAAGTAGATACCAGGGGCGAAACCAAATGAGTACATTTGAATGTACTCAACAAGACATCCTTTATTAGCTTACAATAATGCATACATGCTTATTTGGTGGAGTGGGTAGGCCATACATATGGTTCAGCTACCCATGACAGATAAAAGATTTGCCATGGTTGATTCTTCAAGTTCCTCTTTGTAAACAAAATCATTTAAAATAAGTAGTTTTGCTCTCGTAGATATCACATATCTTGGAGGTTTTATAATACTTTGGAAAAGAAAGTTTTTTTTTTCAGAAACTTTTAGTAATAGTTTCTTTCTCATCGGTATCTCGCAGATACCAAGTCATTCCTCCATAGTACCTCTCAGGTACAAAAGCCTTCCTTCAAAACCTCTTTTGAAAAGTTGACACAATACTACTACATGGCCATTCAACCGTCCATATCCGAGGACGCGGCTATCTCGAAATAGTTTTACTCTGCAGAGGTGTACACATTCCACCAGATCCAGAGTCCGCCATGAAACAACCATGGACTGTTCCCAACCTATGAGAACATCAGATAACTGGTCTTGACTATCCACTCTGTACAAGCTAGTACATGACTATCTCTTCAATTGGGGTTTCCCCTCCCTGGCAAGCCATGTCCCACACCGCCAACAGGAGACCCAACTGCTGCATCCGGAGGGAAAATTAATCCCACACTTTAGATGTCCCGTATACTCACTCCTAGCGACATTTCGGTTCGGAGGATCCAATCCCCTATAGCCTTTGAGATAGCACATATACTAACCCTAACAAGTTTTTAATCAAGCCCCTACCCATATTGGGGTAAAGTGGCAGTACGATAATGGTTGTCCAGCGAAGACTAGGTTATGTGTCTTTTGTAAACATTTCTCATAAAATTTCCCATCATAACAATCCTTCCGGCAGACAGGGTCTCACCCTTCCTCCGGGTTTTCCTTCCATAAGGCATTTGTTTACAAAAACACATTTTATTTAGTTCATTTAAGAACTCAAGTTTTAAGTAGGTGTATGGTATTTATATACCATTTAGTGTCTAAGGGCTTGGTAATACCAAGTTGACTATGATTATGAGTCCTTATACTAGTAGTATTAATAGTAGTAGTAGGATTCACACAAAAATAGTTTTGAAGGCATAGTTTTGTAAAACTTCAGAAGTGAAAAGCATGCATGATAGATAATGATAAGTAGTTATACAGCAAGCATTAGGATGGCTTGCCTTGGTACAAGTGATGGTCCTGTCCTGAAAGTAACAGGAGTTGCAATACCCTTCTTCAGCAATTCCTTCCTCCTCGTTTTCTAACGTCGTAAAAAAAATAAAGACACACTTTCAGAACCAAACAAGGCAAACAATGCTACAAGCAATACATACAGCAAGCAATCAAGAAGTACCACCCAAAGTTCTCAATTTTTCCCTAAGAAAAATTGGCATAAAAACTATAGTTGGAAAAATCTGCTTTTTCCTAGTGCTTATGTGTGGCCAAAACAATGATTCTTAGTTAAGAACATTATGGACCAGTGGGATATAGCACATGTTACTGGACAGTAGGGTGTCCCATAAAACACATTTTGATGCCTAAAAATTCCCACAACAATCTCTATGGCTAGCACACATAATTTGCTAAATTACTCAAGTAGTGAAATAAGCTCATGACAACAAGTCAACCTATTTTCCACCATGAGGCAAACATACCAGTGGGTGTTCCACTAGTAAATATGCTCACCAAGAGGTTAATAAGCCTCTGGTCACTTTTATAAAAGTGCTAAAAACAAACAAACAAGCACCCAAAAATTCCTACTCATACTAGTAGAAAATTTAGGAAAACTACTAGACTAGTTTAGGCTATACTAGCTAATGTTATGCACAAGTGTGCAAGCTTTCAGAGGCAAAATATACCTCTAACCAGTACCATAAATGCTACTGGATCTCACAAAAATCATAAAAACATAGCTAGGAAACAAGGAAAATATGCTTAAAAAGCTACACATGTGAGGAGATTTATTCCTAGTCACCCAAGTGCTACTCATGCTTTTGTGCTACTTAAAAGGAAATCTATCAGAGGTGAAAACCCTAAGGAAATACTGCCACAAGTACTTTTCATCCTCTGGTTTCAATACCAAAGAGTCATATTTTTCCCTAGTGGAAAACAAGACACAAAAACATACATGAATATTCTAGTGTGAAATCTAGTCCTTAAGCATTTCTATTTTAAACCTATTCAAACACAAGCACCAAGCATCCAGAGGTGCTATAAACAAACTAACAGTACCTAAGTGGTACTGGTTCCATGGAAAACAATCTAGCAACTAGCCTAAAAATTCATTTAAAGATCTACTCAAAACATACATAAAAATCTAGCTATTAGCAAGACCTATGCATGGAAAACTAGTTCTAAAATGCTACCATTCAAACCATTTATTCTAACATGTTCATATAACTTGTATACATCATAACCACAATGGAAAACAACATAACAAGCAAGAACACATCATTTGCAACTCACAAAATTAACATACAAAGCAAGATCTAGAATTAAAATTTAGACAGAAAGTAACCAAAACTTGTTCTGTCTCTCTAAATTTTTCTGTTGCTCCAAAAAGTAAATCCTTCTAGGATGTGATAGTCCTTATCACTACAAAGCTCTCCAACTTGCCTCACTCAAAAATAATATCCCAAACTCCCTCTAAAAATCATGGAATACCCACTGATGTTTTACCAAAATGGATGGCATTTCCAAATGGTAACTCACCTTGATGCAAACTAAAATTCTACTGGTAGGTATTGAAAGGGCTTTCCAAAACAGTTGAGTTTGCTCAAAAATGTTTTGTATTTTTGAAGTTCTATTCATTTCAATTTTTAGGGTACTGTCTGGCATATGATTTTTAGAAAAATCATAAAAACTCAAAACAAGTTTCTGCCAGTGGGATATGGTTGCAATTTTGTATGCTACGAGTACAAAAATTAGCAAGCTAAAATAAAAATGTTTGCTACCTTTTCTAAGCCTAAAGCTAACACCTAGTTATCTGCCAGAAAAAAAAACTACTTGTTTTTAACAGAAACTGCCCAGATGGGCCAGATCTGCGCGGCCCAACAAGCACGCAGCACAGCCCGCCTGCGCGCGCGCGCGCGAAGCGATGCGTTCAAAGGGGGCCGTCGATTCGCAGATCGACGTCCTGTGCTTCTTCCTCCCCGCGTCTCTCTCTCTCTCTCTCTCTCAAAACCCGGACGAACACCTAGCGATCCTTCGCGGTAGCTCACCTAGGGCTCGAGAGAAGCAGTGGGACGGTGCGGGGTCGAAGGAGGGTGGCCTGGGCGTTGCTGTGGCGCGGTTACATGCGATGGCGACGCGTGTGCACGGCGGCTCGACGGCGTCTGCGGCGCTCCGATGACGGCGCGGATCCTGCAAGCGAGAGGGGGCAGGAGGATGTCAGGGAGGTAGGCTAGACCCAGGGGGTTGCAAGGGAGGAGAAAAGGGGGGGAGGCAGTGATCGACGCCGTGCCACCTCGAGAGCTCGTCTGTGGCTGGGCGCGGCTCGCCTCGCTCGCACAGAGCGAACGAGCAAGCGAGAGGGCGATGGGGGGGTGAGTGTGGGAGTGTGCTGGCGAGAGGGTTTGGCCACTAGGGCTTTGTAGGCACGAGGCCAAGGTGGGGGTGCTCGGGTCTTGGCATGGGCATGCCCTTGCCCTTTGGGGTTTCTCCACGGTTGGCCTGGCTTCCAATTGGTTCCAAGGGGTCAAGCCAGTACATAAGGGTGAGCTAAGCCACAGCAAGGGCCAAGGGATGGGTAAAAGAGAAGAAAAACTATTTCAACCACTATTGTGACATCACACATTAGTCAAATGCCACCTCATATTCTCTCTCCCTAGCCAGCCAAAGGGGATCCAATGCCACCTTCTAGAAGGTTACTAACATGGTTTTCGAATTGGCAAGGTGGCCTGGCTTGGATCAGTGCACAAAAGCTAAAATCATCAAGTCCAAAAGTGTATTCACTGTTCTGTCAGAAAAATTCAGTTAGGCAGTGTTTCTGAATTTTTCTAAGTGCTGGAAAAGCAGACAGAGATAGCAAAAGTTGGGCTTGTTTTCACCAAGCAAACCAGCTCTAAAATGAGTGATTTAAAATGCTCAACAAAGAACAACTATCCAAGTTTCAGATCCAACCATTTGATTTGAAAAAGGATGGGTTTATGGCTCTGAAAATAAATGGCAAAGTAGGTACATTCTCTGTTTTTAAAATGCTCAAATTTTCTGTCTTAACAAGATGGCTCAAAAACCATCATGGCATTGTGTGTTAATTTTCTTTGTAGGTTTTTCCAAGAGTGTAGTTTTGTTGTACTCATATCAGAGAGTAGTTTTGATCAAAGAAAATCCCTAATTGGATAATCCTTGTGATGGAAAACAAGGGTTGAAAACAGCTACTTGGCTGTTTTTCAGGGCAAAAATTATATTGGAAAATCTAATGGAATCTTTTCCAAATAATTTTATTCAAGTTCAAGTTGATTCCAACCAACAATAACACTTTTTTAAGTTTAAACAAAGTGTTACTTCAAGTCTTGAAAAATAATCTCTTAAGAACCTTAGTGGAAAACATAGGAAAACAAATATAAAGCAATGTGTTTCTTAGGAGAAAAACTCCTCAAGTGAGTGAAAAGAAAACACACCACAAATATTGCATAGATAACATCTATACAAACATGTTGTCCACTTAATTGCATTACAAAAGTCTTAAGAGGCTTGCTAAAATACTATTATACAAGTGCTTAAAAACAGGGATGTGACAAATCTCCCCCCCTTAAAAGAATCTCGTCCCGAGATTCGCGGGTCTAGGCTTTAAGAAAATCAGGGAACTCCTTCCTGATATCATCCTCACGCTCCCAGGTAGCTTCTTCCTCAGAGTGATTGGTCCACTGAATCTTAAGGAATTTTATAGCACGCCTCCTGGTAGCACGCACAATTTCCTCGAGAACCCGCAGGGGTCTATCACGATAAGTCAAATCATCATTTATGTCAATGGTCCTGAAATCCACGTCTTGATACGAGAGATCTTTCTCCGGTACTTGCAGACATTTCCGGAGCAATGACACATGGAAAACATTGTGAAAAGCAGATAGCTCCTCAGGTAATTCTAACTGATAAGAAACTTCGCCACGACGTGCCAAGATCTTAAAAGGGCCAATATACCTGGGGGCCAGCTTTCCTTTGACATGGAAACGCTGCATCCCTTTGAGTGGCGTAACACGAAGGTACACGAAATCTCCAATGCTGAAAGAGACATCACGACGCTTCGTATCAGCATAACTCTTCTGACGAGATTGAGCTGTCTTTAAACGTTCCCGAATAAGTTGGACTTGCTCCTCTGCAGCCTTCAAAGTGTCCACACCAAAAACCTGACTGTCTCCAGTCTCAGTCCAATTTAAAGGTGTACGGCATTTACGTCCATACAGAGCTTCAAAAGGGGCCATTTGCAAGCTAGACTGATAACTGTTGTTGTAAGAAAACTCTGCGAAGGGCAGACAGTCTTCCCATTTAATTCCATAGGACAACACACAAGCACGGAGCATGTCCTCCAGAATTTGGTTCACACGCTCTGTTTGTCCATCAGTCTGCGGGTGATATGCTGTGCTAAAAGCTAGTTTGGTTCCCAAACTCTCGTGCAACTTCTTCCAAAATCTAGATGTGAACTGTGTACCTCGATCAGATACAATCCTGCTTGGGACTCCGTGTAGGCTGACAATCCGAGAAATGTAAAGATCCGCAAGCTGATCTCCACGATAGGTTGTCCGGACAGGAATAAAGTGAGCAACTTTTGTGAGCCTGTCCACGACAACCCATATAGAATCATTTCCTCGGCTGGACCTAGGAAGTCCAGTGATGAAGTCCATTCCCACTTCATCCCATTTCCAAACAGGCACTTGCAATGGTTGGAGCAATCCAGCGGGACGCTGGTGCCCGGCTTTTACTTGCTGGCAGACATGGCACTTGGCTACAAATGAAGCAATCTCTCGCTTCATTCCATGCCACCAGAATCTCTCTTTCAGGTCTTGATACATCTTTGTTCCTCCAGGATGGATAGAATACATGGTCTCATGAGCTTCGACCATGATGGTCTGCTTGAGATCAGATTCAGAGGGAACACAAATACGGCCTTCATACCATAATCCCCCATCAGCATCGATGGTAAACCCAGCAACCTTTTCCTTCTCCATGCGGGCCTTAATCCCATCAATACTTTTCTGGCCTTTCTGCGCTTCTTTGATTTGGTCAACCAGGGTTGGTTTAAGTTCTATGGCGTCAACATGCCATAGCTGACCACTTCAATACCAAGCTGGTCCAGCTCTTTCCACAACTCGGGTTGCCTTGAATCATAGCATTTAGAGAGGCCGGCTCTCGACTAAGAGCATCTGCAACCACATTTGCCTTTCCAGGGTGATAATGAATACTCAGATCATAATCTTTAATGAGCTCAATCCAGCGGCGCTGCCTCATGTTGAGCTCACGTTGAGTAAAGATATACTTTAAACTCTTATGATCCGTGTAAATTTCCACTCGCTTCCCATAAGAAAGTGCCGCCATGTCTTGAGAGCATGAACAACGGCAGCAAGCTCTAAGTCATGAGTGGGATAATTCAACTCGTGGGGTCTCAACTGGCGGGATATGAAAGATATCACCTTCCCTTCTTGCATAAGCACGCTTCCAAGACCAAGCTTAGAAGCGTCACAATATACGTCGAAATTCTTGGTGACATCTGGCATTATAAGGATTGGGGCAGACACCAGTCGGTGCTTCAACTCATTGAAACTCTCTTCACATTGTCCGTCCATAGGAATTTGCTATCCTTCTTGAGCAACTGGGTGAGGGGTCTGGCTATACTCGAGAATCCCTGAACAAACTTGCGGTAATATCCTGCCAAACCCAGAAAGGATCTGACTTCAGTCTGGTTGGTCGGAGCAGCACGCTTCTCCACAGACTGAACTAGAGCAGGGTCAACAGATATTCCTCCCGCAGATACTACATGTCCAAGAAATCCGACTTCCGTCAACCAGAATTGACATTTACTAAACTTAGCATACAATTGATGCTCACGAAGTGTTCCGAGCACAAGTCTCAGATTTCTTCGTGTTCTTCCTCACTCCTCGAATATATAAGAATGTCGTCAATAAACACCACGACAAACTTGTCTAGAAAATCCATGAATACCTTATTCATGAGATTCATGAAATAGGCAGGGGCATTGGTTAGACCAAAGGACATTACGGTGTATTCATACAGCCCGTAACGAGTGGTGAAAGCAGTCTTTGGATATCAGTATCACGGACTTTCAATTGATGATAACCAGTCCGAAGGTCAATCTTGGAGAAGATTACAGCCCCATTCAACTGGTCAAACAAGTCTTCAATTTTGGGCAACGGGTATTTGTTCTTGATGGTAACATCATTTAACTTGCGGTAGTCCACACATAAACGAGTGGTACCGTCCCGTTTTCCCACAAAAATGATCGGAGATCCCCAGGGCGATGCACTAGGGCGAATCAATCCCTTCCTTAACATGTCCTCCAGTTGAGTCTTCAACTCATCTAATTCCTTCGGGTTCATCCGATACGGCTTCTGTGCTATGGGTCCAGTTCCGGGCACTAACTCGATCACAAACTCGATATCCCGATCAGGGGGCATACCGGGTAATTCTTCAGGAAAAACATCCGGGTATTCGCAAACTACCGGGACTTCCTCAAGGGCAGGGTGGGCTATACCAGTGTGGCAGTGAACTTGTGACGAGGGTCGAGTTGCAGTGTACGCAACCTTTTCCCCATCCTCAGAGATCATTTCAATAGATTTCTTAGTGCAATCGATAACTCCCTTATACTTGGCCATCCAGTTCATACCGAGTACCACTTCTATCCCTTTGGATCCCAGCACTATAAGATCAGCATGAAAAGTTTTCCCTTGAATTTCTACTGGTACCTCAT